>LPNX011139036.1:9416-22692 GCA_001517045.1 Pseudotsuga menziesii
TTCATAAGCAGTGGGGTCTTCGACCTGATATATCAAAATAAAATATCAAGACAACATCATAATCAATAGGATCGTGCATATAATTGTTAGGTCCAAAATTCGGGATATTACATATATACTAGGAACAAACTAACCAGATGGCTTAGCCTCCTCGCATGGAGCTTTAGGCTGCCATCTATTCCTACTTTGACTCATAAATTGAAAACAAACAAAACTAACAATAATTAACTACTCAAAATAAAATACTTTGAAAATTAAAGTCTTCAAGTCCTTTGGACTGCTAGTCCTCTTTCAAAGCCACAACATGTGACCAATTTATCACATTGTTGGCCTTGCTCTCGATGCTCCTGCATCATTATTACTATTTTTACTCTTTTATACATATCATGTATAAATTATATATTTATAGATATACCATTTTTTAACATTTTAACTTTAGGTATCATATAGCATGATCCCTAATCATATGACACCTTTCTTTTATCTTAGTCATTTTCTTCAATAAGGCCTTCAGGTAGGGGTTAGGTCAACTAGGTTAGGAAACTATAAACCTCCTTGCATGTTGGATTCCCTCGTATAACATGGTAGTTCTTCAGTACTTTGATGAGATACATAAATTTGAAATTTCATTTAATCACTTAAAAGTAAGTAAGATGAGATCAATGTTTTATCAAAGTCGTTTTCACTCAACATATTATTTTTTTAGTAACTCCTAGCATTTATCCAGAGCCCATACTCAACGCTAAGAAACAGGGAGTTACAAACTTATTGCAATTCCAGAGCTCCTTGCTCAACACTAATGGTAGGATGTATTTGTAGGACACACCTAGGGATACAATGGCCAAGGATATGATGTTGCAAAGCTTATGCTCAACATCAACTTGGAAGACTCTACGGATTATGCCCAACACTTCCAATTTTTATATTTTCATGTGCTTCAGAGCTTCTCGCTCACCACAAACATTTAAAATACTCATGTGCTCCAGAGCCTCTCCCTCAATGAAACCATTATACTCATGTATTCCATAGCTTCTTGCTCAAGCAAAAACATCACATATTCATGTGCTCTAGAGCTTCTCACTCAACACAAACATCTCATCAATTACCCGCTTCAGGGTCCATGCCCAACACATGAAATAATTTATATAAAACATATGCAATTGTCTTACACCTAATATACCAAACAAGTTATCATTCTCATGTGCAGTGGGGTTTTAGGCCCAATATACCAAATAAAACATCAAAGCACCATCATAAGCAATGGGACTTATGCCCATAAGTGTTGGGTCAAAATTTAGGATAATACATGACTGATAAATAAACTGTTATTGCAAAGGGCATATTAATGTAAGCCTTATTGTTTGTGGTAGGGATAACTATTGCAATTTTGGTATTGTAATGTTGGTTTTGTAAGGTATGTATGGAATTCTAGTTTTGGACTTGTGGGGTATGTATGGAAGTTATAGTAGTTTTTTATATTTTTAAGATTATGTAGATTATACCTTTCTTTTTAAAGATAGAGATAAGTAGGCATATTGGTGATAACAATGACAAGACTATTTCCATGAACATCTAGACTTGTAAATCATGTTTTTTATGAGCTTTAAGTGAGTTGATTAAGAGAGTGATTATTAAGGGATATGCAAATTCAAGGAGAGTAATCCTTATAGAGCACCCAAAAAAGAAGAGTCTAAAATCCTACTTATTGAGTGATGTACATGTTATAAAGATACGAGACGTGTGGTGGAATAGTTTTAAAAAAAGCACAAAAAATGAATATATATATTAGTAAAAAATAAAGTAAATGCAAGTCACAATTATCTAGAGAGTAAAATTAATTTTGTATAATTTAGAATTCACAATTTATCATTAGTAATTAAAATATAGTTTATAGTTAACCAACATAAATCTCTCTTAAATTTGGCTCTAAGAAGTGCTAAGAGGAATCAAATCTCTTGAGGTGCAAAGAACTTTTAGAGTGTTAAAGTTGATGAAGGGTTTGCACCTAAAGAGATTTGATCGGTCTTGATAGAGCCAAAGCTAAGATGGAGTTTGTGGTGGCGTAAAAGGTAAATATCCCAAAAAGATCGAGATGGGTAATATTTGGATTTAAATCCCTTATTTCTAAATTGGATTGAAATTATGGTTTTAACCATATAATAATCATATAATCAAAGGTTGACCCTAGTTAATAGAACAATACCCAAACATTACCCATATAAAATTCTAAATTTAAATTTTAAGATAACCCATACAAAATTCTAAATTTAGATTTTAAGATTAATTTGGAATTTGAAAACATTCTACCATCAAATGAATATTTTAAGCATATACCCAAACATTTTTGAGAGAGAAACATTTTACTTGTTTTCCTTTAAAACTAATAATAAATATGGATGTAGCTTAGGTGGTTGGGAGGAATGATTGTTACTCTCCCCACCCACGCTCTTGTTGAATTGGATTATGTAATTGGGTCAAATCCATGTGCAAGTAATCTAGCCAAGCTAGGACCCACTATATTTTAACTAAAGGCTCTTTTTGGTGAATAATATCAAATAAAGAACTAGCATATCTTTATTAAAATTGTTTTTAATAAGAAATTAAGAACTAACATATTTTATTAAAAAAAATTGGTGAGAAGTTGAAAAGTTGAAATTAAAAAAATAATTATATAAAATAAAACTATTAAATATAAAAAACAAAAAAAACCTTAAAAAAACGTAAATGCAAAATCTTCTGAGAAAAAGATGCTATATCAATGCATACAATTAATGTTTCTTTCATGTATAAATTTAAATTAACTTTTTTTTTAACAAACTAATTTAGTACAACATATTCTATACACAATTCCGTCGTTAGGAATACCTTGCTAGATAATAGGAGATAATTGGGATTCCTTTTGTTTTTTTCAAAAACATTTTACACAATTCCCTCGGTAGGAATACCTTGCTAGATAATAGGAGATAATTGGGATTCCTTTTGTTTTTTTCAAAAACATTTTATGGTTTAGGTATTGCACTTTTATATATAAAAAATATTATTTTTAAAAGAATAAAAAGTTTATTTTTAACATAAAAGAAAATATAATTTTGTAATATTTATAGCTTGCTATTAAGAAAAATTGGATTTTAATTATAAAAATGCTTATAAAAATAAAGTATAAAATTAAATATTAAGATTTTTTTTATTATAAATCGAAGTTATTATTTGTGTTGAAATATTAAGGGAAATAGCGTTCCCATGCAAAGAAGGTACAAATTTGATAGTTTTAATCAAATTTGATAGTTTTAATCAAATTGGTGAATATTTTACACATTAAGTTATTGAACAGTTTAATAAAAAATTTGTTGCATTTGATGGGTAAATTGTGAAAATTTTACACATTTCAAGTTAGTGAAGAGTTCAAAATGGTTGTCTCTCGATATTATTTGGAGATAGACATTGTTGGAGGTAGCTTACAAGACTATAACTCTGTGATGGATTTATAATAATGTATAAGGTAATTTTATTGGATGCTTTGGATTTAGGTTATATTTTATTTGGTGCTTTAAGTTATACATTACAATACATTACAATATATTTTATTTGGTTCTTTAAATTATACATTATAAGTTACAATAATGTATAAGGTAATTTTTTTTTATGCTTTGTGTGGTAGAAGATATTATTTATGAATAGTGTAAGTATAAATGTAACATTTCTTAAAGATTTTTTAATATGTGAAACTTCATAATTGAAATGATAAATAAAGTGTTATTACATTCTGTAAAAAGTATATTGTAAAACTTAATATGATATGTATAATGTAAATTTGGTTATATACAATTAATTATATAGATATCATAGAATTTGTCAATATATATTAATATACATGTTTTTAATAATTATAATTACCTTCATTTAACTTAATATAATTTTAAATCTAAATTCATCTTAATTTAAGATATACTAGGTCATTCATCCTAGCGAACAAATTGCTCCTGATAACACCCTCAACCCATGGTTATACAATTACATATTTACAATTACATATTTAGAATGACAGGAGAATTCAATATCTAGTATGGACAATCGAAGATTACAGAAGTGGATAAAATATGAAATTTATTTAGATCTATAACAAATTCAGATATAATTACATGCACGAAAGTAGAAAAGCGGGTAGTAAAATTGTGAGCTCAAATGGAAAGACCATTGCAGATAAAGAGAAAAACGGTGCCAATCTTGGATAAGCACACAGCGGAACTTCGCTTGGAATGGTTACTCCACAAGCTTCCTTCATATCTAGCTGGGACGGATCACCTTCAACATTCTAGTCAAAACTGTGCAACAATTGCCCCAAAGCAAGCTCAATCGTGGGAATAACCATGGAAGCCCCTGGGCATCCTCTCCTTCCTGCCCTGAACGGTATCATACTGAAATCTGATTGCTCTGTTAGATTGATATGCTCGTCTTCCATGAATCTCTCAGGCTTGAATTCCGAAGCATCTGGCCCCCACAAATTGGGATCTCTTGCAATAGCCCACACGTTTACCATTATCATTGTTTTCCTAGGTATGTAGTAACCTCCTACTGTCACAGCCTCTACAGATTCACGAGGAATCGCTAGCGGCACCGCTGGGTAAAATGGCAAGGTCTCTTTTACCACGCAATGGAGATATTTCATGGTTGCCGACTCCTTTACTCTACCCTGTTTGCCAACTACCGATTCGATTTCTTTCCGCAATATAATGGTTGCATGGGCATCTCTGAGCAGCTCACTCATTGCCCATTCTAACGTAGTTGATGTCGTTTCCAAGCCAGCTCCGAACATGTCCTGCACAAACACAAATCCAATTAATGCAAAATGATAATTGACTGAAATTTAAGAATAAGGTGATGAATAATATAGAATGGCAGAGGGCCTGGCGACATACAAGCTCACAAGAGCCATGTGATTTTGGCGTCGCTCTCAGCCATGTGAAGTCTTGAATGTTGGAAACAGTAGTTACTCGCATATATCTGTATCTGATGTTAGCCAACCAACTCTGTTTCGCATATCTGTTTCTGATGTTAGCCAACCAACTCTGTTAGACATCAATCAACTTTGTTATAGTAAGTATCAGTCCAGATCTTTTGGGCCATTCTGACAAGAGGGAAGAGTCTATGATTCAGAAATCTAAACTACTGGAAATAATTTCTGAAGCTAAGTGTTCAGGTAGATAGTTATTAGTCGTCTTGACTCTTTAATGGCTAGTCAGGATTCACATAGAAGCAATTTTCAAGTTGCCTATAAATAGAAGAAGAAAATTGTAAATCAAGTTAGACAACAGAGAACTCTGGGTAAGAAAAGAGAGAAAGAGAAGCTGAAGCTCAAGCTTCAAGCTTCTATGTATGTGATTATGTCGAAGAACCGAAGCTCTGTAAAAGGATGAGTAAAGGAATGAGTGGTGGAAGTGGTCAGCCTACTAATGGTTAAAGTGAAGTAACCGACTAGTGGTCAAAAAAGTCAACCCACTAGTAATGAAAATGAAGTTACAAACAAGTGGTCAAAGTAACAAGTAAGAAATTGCGGAAGTAAATTAGTCAAGTCTAAAAGACCGAAGTAAATAGCAGTAAACTCAAGTTTAGTCCACCCTTGAAGCTCTGCCTCTACATCTTTCACCACGGCCATGAGTTGGTTCACCTTAACGTGGTCTTCTATTATTACCTCCGCGAATTCATCTAATGTTTTATGGATCTTTTTCATGCGCCGATGGAGACACTGTAAATCAAGCCAATTCAGATACTCAATGAAGTCTCCAATGTTGAAGTCACCCACAGTAGCTGTTATCTCTACCAGCAGATCCTTAAACCCTTTGCATTCGCCACCCAAATCATCGTCAGAAAATTTCCTGTTCGCCAGTATTCGCCAAACTATATTGGAGGTGAGAGTAAACATGACCGCAATCGTGCCATTCTCGCTCTTTATCCAAATGGAACTGGTCATGGCAGAGACCTCTTCCTCTCTGACGTGCTTGAAGGACTCGATTCTTTTGGCAGTCAGCAGTTATACAGGCAGATTTTTCTCATTTACCTCTAATGATCCCCATACTGAGCGAAGACCACATCTTTATAATTGAAAAACATTAATTTCCCAGAGGCTCTTAGAGGTCGGCTGGCAAAGATCAAATCATGCGTTTTTAAGAACAGTTTGGCAATCTCAGAAGAAGAAACCACGACGGTAGGGACAGAACCCAAGCGGAGAAACAAAATCGGACCGTATTTGTCAGCAAGAGCTTTAGGAGATCGGTGAGCAGGTAGGACCAATTGGTGAAGATTTCCGATGATGGCCAATGCATATGGCCCTGGAGGCAATCTGGCTCTTATCGTTCTCTGGTTCAATAATGATAACAAGAAGTAAGAGAAGAATAGACCAAGAATCGTTGCTATGGCAGCCCCTCTACCCTTGCTGTTAATGTATCAAGCAGAGGGAGACGGAGAGACGGAAGCAAATTATGCAAAGCCATATCACACACATCCTCTGTAAGTACTACACTGGTCAGTTGGAAAGGAATAAGTGTATGCTACTTAAAAGCCGTCCATGTGAGATTCTCATAAACTCATCTTAGAAGATAAGAAGGAGCAGTATACCCGACGACCAAAACGACCCCGATCAGCCGGAATCCGGCGGCATAAGAATGATTGAAAATGCATCGGCGGCATAATAATGATTGAAAATGTATAAGGTAGTTTCAAAATGGTCTATTATATACTAAAATTACAAAAATACGACCCCGTTCAGCCGGAATCTGGCAGCATAATAATGATTGAAAATGCATCGGCAGCATAATAATGATTGAAAATGTATTTTTTTCTGTTGTTTATTTGGACGATTAAGGTAGTTTCAAAATGGTCTATTATATACTAAAATTACAAAATATGGTTGCTGTTTATCCTAAGCGAGATATGAAAATATGGTCAATGGCGGCAAATTTCTAATGATTTGTGCCCCTTAGCGTAATTTCCAAAGACAGGGGACCCAGATTACCAATAAGTAAGCAATAATCGATTTAGTATCAGATTTATGATGAGGACGTAGATTGATACTTCTGCCGAGATAAGTATTTTATAGGATATTCTTCAAACAATTTTAGTGGTGCTTAACTGATAGAATTATTTGCCAGCTGTTTAAAGAGGGATTTTTTTACCTTGTTTTCTGCTGGTTTTTATTAGTTTTTGGTTATAAATCTTTATTGAATTTCCAAACGTTTAAAAACACTGCTAGATCTTACAAAGTGTGGCTGTTTGGGGTTTTTTTATCACCTGATTTCAATAAACTTAAAATCACCCAACAAACAACATAAATTACAGATTTAATAGATTAAATTCACCAAATTTCGACAAAAAATGAACTAAGAAATTAAAAAGTCCCCTAATTAGACAGCTCCAATTATTTGTGGTGCAGTTTTAGTCGAACTACCTTTGTCGCTTGTAAATAGTAACAATGTGATGTTGCGTGGGCAAACGCGTACTCAACTGTCAGTCAAGGATAAGAAACGAAATCTCAATTTCAAAGCCCATCTTACAGTAATCGAGTAAGTAAGATAATTTATAGATGGAGTAAAATGGGAGTTAATGTTTAGACAATATATATATATTTTTTATTTTTATTGAAATTGGGTTAGAGGTAAAATCTTAAATTTGGTTACTGGAATTGTAATTTTGATTATATAAATAGATTAATAATTTTATTTATTTTTGGAACACATAGATTATGTAATTTCAGCAACACAAACTACTATTTCAATCATTTGGCCAGATTTTTATCCAAAAATTTACCAAAATACTAATGCAAACAATAATAACCAATTCCACGATAAATATAATAATAAACTTGAACCTTCATCTATATGGTGTTGGTGAAAAAGGCAACAAAGATAACAAACAAAATGGTTGTGGTTTATAATAACCAATTCCACGATAAATATAATAATAAACTTGAAACTTCATCTATATGGTGTTGGTGGAAAAAGCAACAAAGGTAACAAACAAAATGGTTGTGGTTTATGTGACACATTATTTGAAGGTAGAGATTGTTGGAGGCAGGTTACACGATTTACTCTCTTTAGAAGGATTTAGAATAATGTAAGGTAAATTTATTGGCTGCTTTATGTTGTAGAAGATATTGTATGAGTTTAGGGTATATGTGTGATATGCTTTAGCCTTGTAGTTGTGTATGGGTTCACATTATAAGGGTGATCTGTTTCTTAAATGTATATGTGTTTTCTTTTCTGTTTGTTTAATGTGAAACTCCATGATTGGAGTAACGAATAAGAAGTTATTACATGATGTAAAGGTAAATTGATGTAGGGCTCACGGTGGTATGGATAATCTTTCAAATCTTGGTTTTGTATGGTAACTTATTGCCTTATCACATATCAATTATATTTACTATATGTTAACATTATTTCATAATGTTCATTATATATTACTCATTTAGTTTTATTTTTTAAATAAACATCTATATTGTAACATATCCCAAAAAAATTGGAAAAATAAATATTTAATATTTATTTCAGAAAAACATTATGTTAAATTTTATTATGACTAAGTGGTCAAAGATGAATGTAATTAAAGAATTATTTATTTTATTAATTAATAAATGGAGAGGAGCAACTCTAAAAGCCTAACTGACAAATGGGAGCACCAGCATTCACTCTAGCTGTTGCAGGAACATAATCCCTAAAAAAGTCCCTGAGAGGGGGAACTCAGCTGGGTGGCTCATTAATTCCAAACTGACCTTAAGACCTAGAAAATCTTATATAAACCATCAAATTGAGCAGGAGGCTCACCATACCATCCATTCTGATTTTATGTGAGAATGACTTTGTGATTCCTGCAGGCACACAAAGTATTTCATGACGGGATAGCTAAAGTGAATTGTTGAGTTAAGTCTCTTGTTGAGTTGAGTTGCAGAAGTCTGATGTGTAGTAGAAATATCCATCCTACTGGTGTTGTAAGCAAGCTCAGAGGTCCTAAGCAAGTGATTTGGCTGCTTCAGAAAAGGTTGGGTGGAACAGTCTCCCTTGGGTATTGGTTCCATTCTCTGTAAAACTTCCGGGTTCTAACTTTAAAGTGTTTATTTCATTATTTATTTCTGATTAGATGATTTGGAAATATGCTTAAAATTTAGTAATGGAAAGTTACTAATTGATTTAGAATTGTAAAATATTTATTCCTTGTATTTTTCCTCTCACCAACATGATGGTGACTGTTGGTGACTTATTCTAGTACATAGAACATATAATTATTTTTGATTAAGTGGAATCATAATTGACGAATAAGTTGTATATTATAAAGTAGGGGTTCAAAAAATAGCTGTACAAAGTATCTCCTCTAATTTAAACGAATCTGCCTTTATTAAAACATAAAATATAGTTCTTTTCAAAACAAAATAACAAAATTTACACGAATGTCGAATTCTGCAGACAATTGAAAACATCAAAGCTAGATCTTACGAGTTTTTTAAATTTAGATCAAGTATACTTATCTAATAATATCAAGTTGAAAAGGATTCGAGTTTGATTTGATATTGTTCGAAGTAATTCTAATATAAATAACAAGTTATTGTTTAGGGCTTATCCCTTTTCCATTCAAATAATATAATAGATAAGGGTCGCATATAGTTATGATTCATAGAGAAGTTTTAAGTTTACAAATAAAAAAATAAAAATAAAAATAAAATATTTAGAAATTTTATGAATAAGTTACTAAAACTCGAGATTTAATTGGGGTTTGAATTTTATCTACTTACACAGTCAGAAATAAACTACTCTGCAATTAAATCCCTTACCTACTCCCATCATCAAGTCCTTAAAACTGCTAACAGTTTAATAAACAAATTAATCCATTTTATATTCCATAAAAAATAGTAAAGTATTTTACTGGGTTTTAGAAGGAAAAATATCTAGATAGTATTAGAATTTACATTTCTTAATCTAAAGGATAAAATTTACATAGTAAATCAAAATCACCTCTAATTTTACTAAGATATAATTCCGATTCCTCGTAATAATCTCTACATTATAACATAAGCATGTTGTCTCGTTTTAGGGAAAAATAAAATAACAGGGTTATAACCATTTTTTTTTACAAGAAAGTAAGTTAGGTTCACAATCCTTTTAATAAATTTCATATAAAAGAATTTAACAAAACATAAAGGGAAATACCATTTTTCGTTATCTTTTCTAAGCTATGTTTGAGCAGAAAACAAAACGAGTTTTTCCAGAAAGATAATTCCCAAGCTTCAGGACTTAGGGTTTGTGTTTCCATATTTCTTTCTTTTGAAAGAGAGAGTATTTTCTTCCTAGGAATCCAAAGAGTAGATTTTTAAGACTAATTTCAACAACCTAAAAGCATTTACAACTTAGGAAAACATATCTTTCATATAAACAAATTGCAAAAAGTGTTTTAGTTAAAAATTAAAAAAAAAGACTTTTCTTTCATGGTAATTTAAGAAGGATAATACTCTGAACGGAGTTTAAAATTTTGCTTCTAAAACAATGGTGTCCAATGAAATCCTAACGTGCTTATCCAAGAATTATCAAAACTTACATTTTCAATACTCATAAAACATTTGTTCAAGAAAAAGACTCACGACCACTATTTTTGTAAATAGTATCATTCTTTTTACAATAGTAAAGTTGCGATTGTTTTATTGTTAAAATATATCACAAACCCCATTCGGAATTTACAACAATAAAAGTTTACACTCCCATCTCTTTGTAGAACAATCCTTAAGCAAACAGTTAAATATTTGAAGAATGTTTTTTTACAACCTAGGGTTCTTTTCCCTTTTCGAAAGCTATGATCAAAATAAAAAAAGAATAGTACGGAAGTATCCTCTTAACTAAGAGCCACACCAGGAAAGGACAGTGATCTTACGGTTTTAAGAATTTAGCACGGGAGTATCCTCTAACTAAGAGCCATACCAGGAAAGGACAGTGATCTTACGGTTTGAAGAATTTAGCAGCCAGTTGTTTTTCTTCGTATTCACTGGTTGTACTTACAAATTCACAAAACAAGGGAAACGTTAATATATGAAAAAGGGAATTAAATTTTAACCAAAGAAAACAATATACCATATATGAAAATGATAATTAAATTTTAACCAAAGAAAACAATATACCTGTCGCTAACTTGTGAAGGAAAACTCAACATAGAGTAGTTTGAAGCCGTAGTTATCACGTGTTGCACGTGTCGTAGAATGAGAAACACCAAGGTAAGCAGCTGAGGTTTGGGTAGCTCTACGAGGTCAATGTCTAAGATCTCACCTTTTCTTTGGAGGTTTTGAGAAAGGAAATCACACTGCGGCAGCAACCAAGAGCCGAATGTAGTGGAGAATGGAGAAAAATGCTTTACACCTAGACTATCAAGAGGGACAACACAAGCATCAAGGTGAATTAAAACCCTTACGGTTTTACGCCCATAATTTGCCTGAGAGCTGGAGGAGTCTTGTTATCCGTGAAGCATCAAATCCTGGTCTTGACTTTTGATTTGCATTTAAGAGGTTTAATAATTAACACTTTGAACCAACCATAGTATAATACCTTAATCATGAGCCTTGGGTCGGGTGAATGTTTGTATAGTTTATAAACCCTTCTAATATAATACCTGCAATCAAGTGTAAAACCATATTGGATTATTAACATCTTACATTATAAACTCTAAGACAAATAAAAATTTATTAAATTTTGAAATATAACTCTTAAAGTTTAAATGTTAGAAATGAACCAAACCTTTTGTGCACATGGTCCTTTTGTGCATATGGTCTTACCTCTCAAGGTGTGGAATGTATGCAAAGGGTATCGGTAAAGCAAAGAGATTCTTGGTTTAGCCATAATTGACTAAGTAAGATCTCAAACCCTTTCTTTGAGCAACTCTTAGCTGACTCAAATAGCTTAACACCAAATTACCTTTTTACAAGAAGTTAGATCTTTAAAACAAGTTAACTAAAGTCATCTTAATCTTTGTAACCCCAGAGATGCTTAACTAAGAGAGGTTTGACTAGCAACCACGCTCTAAGTGTTAGTAAATTGATATTATTACTTAGTAAAGATTTTTTTTACTATATAATGGGGACATTACATATACGCTCTTGTAGATAAAATCTTCACATCATCCATAATCCAATCTTTATCTATCAATAAAGAGAACAAGTATCATTTTAAGAACACAAAGTTACGAAGATTATCTTGAATCAAACTACAGAATTAAGACACAATGTAAGAGAGGGACACCAATAAGTCCACCAATTTTGTTAATTTTTCTATTAAATATTCATCGAAAGAGATACAAGTCTGCAATGTAACTACTGCAATTTTTCTTCCCAAATATTTATCATAAAAAACACTATGAAGGTACTAATTAACCTTATGGCAAGGCCTTTGTAACATACCCAATTTACACTTTACCAATTTGAAAAATAGAGTATAATTTTCCTTTTTAAATAAATAAGTAAAACTATATTTTTGTTTTACCCATAACCCACCCTTAAAAAGGCTGAATTTCCAACCTTCACATATATTATTATAATTGAATAAATAATTAAAATAATATACTTAATTTAATCATTATACCTTGTATGCCATTCTCCTATCATGATGAAATAGTAAATATGCTTTTCATAAAAAGAACAAACCTTATTAATAAATTTGGATGTTTATCTTTAAATGAAGTATTTGTAAACTTGAAGAAATTACTAATTAAAACCTAAAAGAACAAACCTTATTAATAAATTTGGATGTTTATCTTTAAATGAAGTATTTGTAAACCTAAAGCAATTACTAATTAAAACCTTTACTACAATACTTTATATTTATTAATAAATTCAATATATATTTATATATAAATAAGTTAGGTTTAATGCTTGTTACAAATATATTGCATTAAATAGCGTTCATTAACTCTTATCTTAACTATGATGGTAATCCATTGTAAAATTCCCTTAAAAGAACAAAGAAATAGTTCCTTCACGATGAAGTCCTCAGAAAAAAGAAATAGTATCCAGTGACCAGAAATTATTCGGGTAAGATGCAAGGTCTCGACAGCTTCTTTTAGGAAACTCTATACATATTTTAAACCAAGAGGAAAAGATCATCTTCAGACTCGGAATTATCATCGTTTTCTAGTTCAAGCAATGTTTAAAAAAGTCAACTCTCTAACAGAGACCGTCTTTGCACTCTGCTACAACACGATTTACCATAAGTCTGTTACTAAACATTAACAAACGATGTTTAACAAACGTTGGTTGTAT
>LPNX011139036.1:22745-32772 GCA_001517045.1 Pseudotsuga menziesii
TGATGGGATCGTGTTTGTTATTTATAAAAGCAAACGAACTTTGATGTACCACATCAACATTTAACATGGTTGGATTTTTTGGGTGTCTCCTAGTATATAAGTCACCTTAAAGGTATTGAGCCCGCGTCGCTTAGCAAAGAAAACCCACACCTTTACTACATGAGCTAGCCAGAATTGACAAATGTCTATCTTCAACATAAAGAAAATCACAACCTTGCAATATTTATATTTTGTTGTTAAGAATGATTGGATTTTAATTATAAAGATACTCTTCAATATAAGATGCAATTACAAATTGAGATGTTCCTTATTATAAATTTTAGTTATTATTTGTGCTACACGATCATCCCTCCATAACATATTTTCTTCTAGTTTAATCATGCATGGAATATCTACCACCTACAATGAGCTAATTTACTATAGTTAACATTACTTTATACTTTCTTGAGTTATTTTACATTTTAAAGAAATCTCCAAATTCACTTCAATTTTAGCTTGTTTCTTTTGTATTTTCCATGTTGCTTTAGCAAATGAGAAGGGGCATTTTGATAATGAGGAGGAATGCCACAACCTTGCCTTAGCAAGGTGCTAGGTTCCTATTTGGAGGAGGGATTAAGTCTTGGATCCCACATAATGGTGGAGTATGGAAATTAGAGTTCCTCGACAAAGAAGGTGTGAAGACCATATGGTGGTCGCATGTGGGAGTGAGCATACCAAAAAGGATAAGAAGGTTTTCCGTGAGGTATGACAAGGAGCTTGCAAGATTACCCGCTAGTGAAAGCCACTATAATGTGAGTTGGCCCAAACATGATAAGGGTTTCAAGGCTTCAAGTGAAGTGGGGCCAATAGGGATGCATCTCTTGGGCATCACCCAAATGCATGTATATAAGCCAAGCATGGCATGGAAAGAGGAAAGAGGCACC
Organism: Pseudotsuga menziesii; assembly: GCA_001517045.1. Taxonomy (NCBI): domain Eukaryota; kingdom Viridiplantae; phylum Streptophyta; class Pinopsida; order Pinales; family Pinaceae; genus Pseudotsuga; species Pseudotsuga menziesii. The sequence goes on from LPNX011139036.1 coordinate 23,669, forward strand.
CCAACACATCTCTAACACACCAAGTCTGAAGGAGAGGAAAATTGCGGTGATACAATAACAAGGGCAAGGCTAAGGTGAACTTGGTAGCCTAGACGTAGAGTTGGACAGGTGCCACAAGAGGTGGACTTATAGATGCGACAAAAGAAGAAGCTTTGTTAAGACACAATTTTAGGCTTTCTTTGTAATGGAGCTACAAGTGGTTTGGGTTCACTCCCAAAGTGGTGGTGGTTTGTGCACCCTCCAAACTATTGTAACCAACTCCATTGCATCATAATGGTGTACAACAATAAAACTCTTGGGAGCACCCCATTGAGGTGTTTTCAATTGCAAACTTGTGTTGTTATGTGTGTGTGATCTTGTGTGACTCTATTACAACTGTAACACCCCAAAATTTCACAAAAATTAAAATTTTTCTTTGTGACATTAAATGTTTAGGTCATAGCCTAAATTGTTAGTTTAGAAACTAACTTTAGTTTCACTACAACAAAACCATGTGATTAGCGTCTCTTTTAGCTTCCTTTTTAGCGTCCACTATCACTTTTAGTGTATTTTTCATCATTTTTTGGACAAAGTGGATGCTTTTCCATGGGATGGCGCTTTTAATCGCATTATTTGTGTCCATTTTTAAATGTTGGCGCTATTTTGGACGCTAATTAGCATCCCAATTAACATCCCAATTAATGTCCCAAATAGCATCCCACTTAGGGTCCCATTTATTGTCCCCTTTAGCGTCCCAAATAACGCCCCAATTAGTGTCCCAATTAGTGTCCCAATTAGCATCCCAATTAGCACCCATTTTTAAAAGTTGACGCTATTTGGGACGCTAATTAGCATCCCAATTAATGTCCCAATTAGCATCCCAATTAACATCACAATTATCATCCCAATTAGCATCCAAGTTAATGTCCCAATTAGCGTCCAAAAAAACATCCCATATAATGCATTGAATAGCATAACACCATATATTAATCCACGGTTAGCGACAGGAATTGTACCATGAATTTCGGCAGGAAAAACATCCAACATAGTGCCAAGTATACAGCTCGGAATTGCACTTAGAAAACATCCAGCACAGTGCCAAGTATAGATCCAGGTATAACACCTGGAATAATACTAGAAATTTCGAAAGGAATCGTGCTAGGAATTGTACTAGGTTTAGAGATAGGATTTGTGTTCAGAAAACGTACAACGTAACGTCGAATATATCAATTTCAATATCAATGATCATAATTCATGTGATAGTACTTTTGGATATTGATTTATCATAGTGGCACGTAAAGGCACCCTACATGTTGACTATAACAAACATCATCTTTTCTCCATGCATATGCTCCCTAACTTTTGTGTAAATGCCAGCATTACCTAGCCTTAATCACTATCTTTCTCTAATTTTATCACATTAGCATGCGCATGTTAAAACTACACTGTTTTGAATAATCGAGCTCCCATATTTGAAGGGGATTTGCACGTGACTTGCTGACATACAACCACAAACTATAGGGTGCCCCGTTTGCATGTGTATGATTCAACCTAAGGTAAAATTTGCTATTAGAAATACGCCTTGAAGTGCCAGATATCCACTAGAGAAACCGGGCCCTGCATATTAATTATTAGACATCTACTATAGGAATTACACCCTATATTTGATTGAGTTACCCTGCTGAGTGCACTGTAAAAGATTGTGTAACCAGACCAATCTTTGAGGAAGACTTGCGGCAGAGATATTTACTACTGTCTTTCTCTGTGATTCAAATGAGAAAAAGTAATCTTGAGGTGTCTTCAAATTCCTTATTAAACTCTTTCTGATCATTGGCTAGACATTTACTATCAATGGATCTGCTAGACACCCATTCCTCTAGAACTATGCTATTGGGAGCGGGGAGCGGAAGGGGAGCAAAAAGTAAAATTTTCAAAAGCTCCCATTTTGGGAGCATTTTTTGTATAGTATATATTTTAATATATGTTGATGGATTTATATCTAAAAAACATGTAGGATGTTGAATTAGCTATAGAATGCATGGATTAAACCATGTAACATCAATCATATAGTAGTTACAACTTATAACATTATCATCAATTGATCAACCATAAAAACATTTGTAGGAGTTTGGAAAAGAAATGAGGTACCATAACATTGTCATCGAAGGATAAACCTAGCATAAGAGATTTTAGTATAGGAAAGGAAGGGAGCGCCTTGGGAGAGTGCTCCCAAAATGGGGAGCTCGCTTCCGAATGAAGTGAGCTTTAGGAGCAGCAGCGAGGGGGTGGGGGGTGATCCCACGCAACATAGCTCTAGAAGACCTTTCTCATCAAAATCAACCATCTCCATGATAGTAGGAATCACCTGACATTCCTTAACATCAATGGGTGTGTTTCTCATCATTGTTTCATTGTAACTTTAGATGTCTTTGTGTTGCAATGTCACGTGGCCACTATGGTGGTAACCTTAGATTCTAGAGCATCAGAATCTTCAGTGACCAGGGCATCTATTGAAGTGTTTTCTTCCTTTTCTTTTATGCCATGATCAAGTGAAGTGTCCTCCAAAGAGGATGAATTTGCATAAGTCAAAATAATAGGATCTAAATTACTCCCTAAATTATAATAGCTTTTCCATCCTTCATATTGACTTTTCAAAGCTCTGGCCAAACCATCTTGATATTTTGACACACTACCAAATTATGTGACAAGCTCTTCTACGGAGTTGAATCTCTATCCCAAACAAGGTTTAAATCCAAAAAGCAGACCCCATGGATATGAAGTACCTATTTATTTCTTCAGTAACCACAATTATCATCAAATCATTCCCAACATTGCTTCACTGACGTCTCCACCAAGCATTCTAGAAATCATCTTGAATCTTCCTTGATTTGATAAACAAGCCAACAACATGAGCTGTCAATTAAGATGATGTTACCAATTACATCCTTGCTATCATCATTCTTTGTATGCCAGTGCCTCATGTAATGAAGATGAACAATTAAAATCTATACATCAATTATTGTATGTCATGCTAGGCTTGCATAATAGTGGTAACATTATATTTGATGTAATGTCTCTTCATGTTTTGATCTGATCTTTCTAATCCTATATGTATTTCTTCTCTATGTTGTTTCAACAACCTTCAACCTCACGCTTTGACCTGTTAATATTCATCTCTGACTTGGACCTGTGTTCTAAACACATTTCTATAATATCAATATCGCTCTGATGCTAAACTATGAGAGGAGGCAGAGGCACATTAATACAACTTCAACTTGAAAATCAAACATGTACATAGAACAAAAGAATAGAACACATAAAAATTCTTCAACATGCATGGATTTAGTACTTTATTTCAATAGCAACAAAAGATTTCTTATATCTTCTATTCAATCACAAGAAATTGCATATTACAAAAAGATTCTTCTTCCAAAAGTTTCAATGTTAATTAACTTAATGATGGTGCCTCAACATGGATCAATATCATTATCACATTATAACAGTTTTCATTAATCAATATAGTTTTCATGTTCCTACTTCAACATATTATCCCATTACCATGGGAATATCACAAAATAGTTTAATGTTATAACTAATTTAATTTTCATAAACAAATTAAAAAGCATTGATACATCAAATATCTTACTACACATATCCAAGGATGAACAAAAGTGATCTAAGGTATCTTACAATGCACCAACCTTGTCTTCTTCTATGTGGTCCTATGGATTTCCTATATATATGCCTCCTCTACGTGGGCTTGCATATGTCTTCTATGTAACTCATATTCCTTGGCCTACCTAGCGAGAGAGAGACAAAATAGATAGTTATGCATATCAACTTAGCTGCATTGATTTCAACAATATAGTTTAACTTTTTTATGTTCAAGTCTTACACAGTTGGAAGAGCCTATTGCATTCCATTGCAAAGACTCAATCCTGAAATCACTTGTAACAAATTCAATTTGAAATTATTTCATAATGGTAAAGAAATGGAGTTTAATATTTAAAAACAATATGGACATCTTTTGTATTGAGATTGCAAAAAACAAAATGTAGACTCCACTTCTTATTGTCTAACATATCTCTGCGATATAAGCTATTTCAAAAAATCGTTGGTATGAATTTTGTACAAATTATTATTCAATAAAGCTTACACACTTCTCAATTTCTAATTTTATAGGTTGGGTTATTTTATCATGACCTAAGTTATGAGTAGCCTTTAAAAACTCTGTGATAATAAAACCAACATAGATCCATCTATAATGGGTAGAGAGGGATCAAATCACTCAAGTTACAAACCTCTTCTCAAATTTTGCACTCTAAAAGGGTTTTCACTTAAATATATTTGATCCTCTAGGCACATGGTGCATGGTAGATCATTATTTTAGATGAATCTATTATGGTGTATTGTGTCCAACGTTGATAGCCAAATAATATATGACCTAGAAACTTAAATATGCAACTATTGTGAATGAAATAACAATAGGAAATAATGTGACGAGATTGAAGTGAATGCAATGCACTGAATGTAGCTTACAACATTCAAAAGTCTCCATTCAAAAAGCACGTCCATGCCGACTTTGGTAAACATGGAAAAAAAATTATGAAAAATGAATTAAAATAAGAATGGAAGGTAAATATAGTTCATAAAATCCCACCATCTACAAAGTTGTCAATCCTATTCTGACCTTTGCATGGGTTCAACATCAAGAAACAAAATGGGAATGAGCAACCAAAAACAATTGTAAGAGCGAGGGTTGTGGGAACATAAGGACTTGAAAGAGCCAACAATGCATTAGCTTGAACGTGTGGCTTCGGAGATGAAGCATGTACTCAACTCGAGGGTGACATAGGTTTTGAGTGGCATAGGATTTCTTAACCAAACATTTATAATTCTTGAATGTTTCATTTGCAAATGGTATATATTCTTATTGTTCATAGCCATTTTAGTTTTTTCGTTGCAAGTGGTTATTTATCCTACACAACCCATAATCATTGCTTAACATTAAAGACTATTGTATGCCACTTTCGATGCTCATCTCTTGGGTTCTCCATCCGTTTCAATTTTTTTAAGCATAATACTTCTTTTCTCTACCAAAAAGGAATGGAAGCTTGACCATTTTTGTGAAGTTGGGTTCCATTTGTTCATAGCAATTATACTGCCATGGCTTCCAAAAAGAATTCTTCTGGCTTAAGCCTTGTAGAAATTGGTTTAATGCTTGTATCTCCTCTTCATACTATGGCCCTATATGACTATTCCAAATAAAATTTTCATATCAATTCGCAAAATAAAACTATATATTTAAAGTTTCATCAAATGTCAAACTATTGTACTAATTGAAGGAGACTTTTATTAATAAAGAGCTTCCAACTTTTAGTTAAATTTCATTTATGAAGTGAAAACATTATTAAAAGTAATTTATAAAGTAAAAACAATATTAAACTTCATTTATGAAGTGAACACATTGTCAAAAGCCTCTAAAAGTGTCATAACTTACTTTTTTTCCACGAATAAAAAAAAAGGATTCATTAATGAAATATATACCTTCAGACTATAATCATATGTTGTTTAAGTTAATTCTCAAGAGATTTCGACAATACCTCACATAGACCTCAGATAGAAAAATGCCTGGCCTAAAAATCCAAAAACTAGGACCACCAGGACCACTCAAGGCGGACGTGAACATAACTTTGGATCGTGTTTACATTTATCTCCTACGTTACAATTGCAGAGCTTTTTGTATTTTCTAGCGTATTTATTTCTTTCTCTGTGATCATTTCCACCCCTTACCTCACTCTTTCTGTGGGGATCATCAAGGTTCTGGAGTTTTTAACCTGCAAAGGGATATTTTCGTCCTTGTCTACTGCTACTGCCACTGTCAAGTGAGTTTTCATATTCATCCATTATTTTTCCCGTCAAAATTCTGCTACAATTTGTGGCTTGTGTTTGTTTTCTGTGAGGGCTTGTGATATTTTCTCAACTCACTGGTTTTTCGGCCAGGGAGCGATCTGGGAAAGCTCTCTTTTTTCTATGGTTATTTTTATGTATAGATATTAAATCTCTATGTTTAAATCGGGGTTTCTACAATTTTTGGTCAGATGTTTTCCTGGGTACGGCTCGCCAATATAGTTTGTCAAGTTTTTTGTAAGGGCTTGTGATATTTTTTCAACTCACTACATTTTCGAATAAGGTTTGAGCGATCTGGGAAAGCCCTATTTATTCTATGGTTATTTTTTATGTATAGATATTAAATCTCTATATTTAAATAAGGGTTTCTGCAATTTTTGGTCAGATGTTTGCAAGAACTTGAGCTATTTTAATATTCTTCACGCTATTTAAACTAGACCCACAATAATAAAGTAGTATAATAGCCAGTGGCATCATATTTTGAAGCGTTTAATACAGCAGATGAACAAGCACAAGTAGTGAAATAGTGAATGTATATTTTTATTAAAAAGAAGTGGTTCAAGTAGCACACCTTAAAACAGTTTATAACGCAGTTGCGCAAGTAGCATACCTTTGCTTTAATACATATTATATACAGCACCAGTAGTAGCAAGCACTATAGTAAGATAGAGTGAATTAGGAATTTATGAATTGGATCCAAAACTATAGGATCATCGATCTGTTATGCTAGTAAATCCAATACTAGTTGGCTGATCTACATTGTCAAAGCACTTTCAAAAGTCAGCATGTACTAATCGCTCTACCACACCCCACCCCCTGGACATCAAATGGGCATAATATCCTAGCAATAATAAGCTTTTCCACCCACCATCCAATGAGGTTATATGATGTACCATCATAATCCCCTCCCCCATTCGACAGTTAAAGCCATCCATCCAAAGTACAACGATCTAAGCTAAAGGGAAAGCCAACCTCTCGGGACCATAATTTAATCCCTGGAGCATGTTATAAAAGTCCTTGGCTACTCTTGTAAAAAGCAAGCCGTTTTTTGGACTCTATCTTTATAAAAGTGGTATGACGCAGAGCTCTCTTCTCTACTAGGCTCGCCCGACATGGCAAGGTGTTACCGATCCAAACATGATTAATTAATGGAGCCTCTAGTCCGTAATGGGTATTCCAATAAATAGCTACATGCAAGCCATCTTAATTACCTTTTTCTTTTATTGCTTGATATGATTTATTATGCTCTTGGTATATCGCTCACTCCAATAACCCTTTACAGGCTAAGGTAAAAGCACCCTTCTCAGTTAATTCAGAGCGGGCCCATCATTTTCTCAATGTTAGTGAATCTGATATAGGTTCTGCATTAACTCCGGCCTCTTTATTGACTGGAGTAATGAAGTGATTCAAATGGGTAGAATAAAAATTGTTACTGAGTTACTCGAAGAATCATTCTGTCTTGCTCAAATAGAAACCTTAATGCTTGGGGGACTATTGTTTCTGATTAACAAGTGGGCTTAGCTATAGGTTTAACATGCCCATTTCACCAATTCATTTTCTTGCTAACACACTCTGAGGCCAGGTTTATAGAACATATACAAGACTGAAATATAGCCTATGTACTCAATCGGTCTCCTCCTCAAGTCCAATCAATCGAAATATTCATTCGTTAATTTTCTTGGTTTGAGAGACTAGCCTTCCTTTCAGTGCCAAGAGAATAGATGAATGGCTGGTTGCCTCACACAAACCAGTCCACCAGGGGAGGGAAGAAAGGACTACATGCACCATCACACCAAATATGGAACTATAAACTATTGGCTAACACGCGCCATCACACCAAGATGGAACTATAAGCTATTGGCTAATTGTAACTATCCGACCAATGGTTATTTGTCTTCCTAGGTATGGATAGGACCCACTACCCCTATTCATTAGCCCTTACCTAAACCCCTTTCCGAACCTTTATCTTCCCTCTTCCTGTTAGCCTCACCCTTTGTGTCATTTGCCTATCGGTTTATGTGATCTGGCATCCCTTGAAAAGTTGTTGTTCCTTCCTATGTATTCAGATAAAATGGGATTTTTCCCATGCTTATGTACTTGTATTGAGTTCCTCATTACTGTGGTTATGCATTAATGCTTATGAGGCAGACCTGCCAAAATAATGGGAAATTTAAGAAACATTTTATGTTATTGACCTGTTCAGATATAATGGAGATCCTCGAGAAGACTTGGAAAAGATGAGAGATGTTGGATAATTAGATTTATTTAGATGACGAGACAATTGAACGGTTGAACGAATGATCACCGTGGACATGTCGACCAAATTTTTTCCTTGCTTGCATGTTTGTTTTCTTACATATTGTTTTCTTCCATTAAAATAAATCACGGTAAGTTTGCCACTGTGGATACTATTTTTTAAGAACTTTATTACCATAAGAGTATACTTCCCTAGCAGTATGGAAGGTGAATACTGAATATAATTTACTTTATGAAACATTATAGTGCAATCCCTTAGCATCTATATTTTCTTCATTTGGCTGTGCCCAACTGAAAATTGGTTATTATTGTGTCATATTGTTCAACAACAACGTTTTCGCTGGAACTCAGTGTACAGTCGTAAGTGCTGGTACTTGTTGTTGATCATCCTTAAGTTCAATACCCAAAATTGATCTCACAACCCTTTTTAGAAGGAAAGTGTAGACAAGTTGCTCTATATCGTGACACCTATATCAACTATCTCAATTGGAACATGTGAAAATGGTAACACTCATTCCAACTGGTAAATGTTTGAAACCGACACAGCTCTTGCTGCTTTAATCCCACTACTGTAAGCATTTATCGTGAACATACTTTTTCTACTAAAATCTGGAATTCAATATTACCGTCCAGTAAATTGATGGTTTGTAGGATTTATTTCCAATTTGAAGATGTATTTGACATTTAATTGTGAAATTTAAATGTCAATAGCTACAACTACAGGCTTGGAAAATTGTAAAAAGTAGAATTGAAGGGAAAATATTTTAGAACTTAGAATTGAGGCCCATAATAGGAGGGTGTTAGAGATGTTCATATTTAGAACTTAGACGTATCAACCCTTACATGAATAATAAGGTCTCACTAATAAAGTGATGTAATAATGGGGAATTTAATGTAGTTGTTAATAGTTAGGTATTTGGGAGTTACATAATGTAATCATCCTCTCCTACTATGTAATG
>LPNX011139036.1:32832-62241 GCA_001517045.1 Pseudotsuga menziesii
GAATTGAATCTCAATATTATGTGTATTCCTGTGTGTGTAAAACCAACATTCAACCCAGTTTTACAAAATTGTAGGTGGAGCTGAAAATATTTGCTATCCCATTAGCATCTGTATTTTTATGTATATTAAAATTTCAAGGTGAGTGATAGCTCATATATACCATTTGACTGCTTGTAAAATGGTTGTCTACTTGTCCTTGCACATGGATATCTTTTCATTAGCAATTCATCTTGGTTGTCCATATCATTTTGGGTGAGTCCTTTCTTGGTCCTAATAGTTCTTATGCACATTAGCCTTTTCGACATAAATGGTTGAGGTTGATTGCGCATTTGATGGGTTGTTGGAACTTGGGTGAAAAATGTCTCTTTAATTTTTTTTTTATGTGAAACCCTTGAAATGATTTTATAGATGGTCAATAGTTGATGAAAGTGCTTGTCGATAATAAATATATAAAAGTTTCAAACATACCGGATTTCTGTATTTTTATTAATAAGTTTGAGGTTTAAGTTTTTCAATTTTTTTATGTATTTTCCCTTGACATGCTAAATTTATAGCTATTATTTGGCTTTTGTTTTTTACATGTTTTTGTTTATTTCTTCCCCTTTTCATTTCTACTCTTCCTTATAATTGTCTCATTGCTTCCATATACATTTTCCTAAGGCTGGAAGTCTTTCTTTAGAGTGTAATTGTTGTTGCTCTGGGGATCAAAATCCCTAATCACTGGAGAAAGCCCCATCTCCTGCATTTATTAAGCTTTAGCTTTTGTCTAACATTGGTTATGATGTTAAGTTTCTACAGAAGCGGTTGTATCTCAAAGTCCTCTGGTTAAGGCCTATACATAGGACTTTTAGTTTGAGGAACAAATGAAACATCCGAACTATAAATATGTTACAATTGAGAGTTGAAAAGTTAATGTAGCTATTGACATCTCTCTTTACTTGCAAGGAAAAGGAAGTTATGAAAACTGATAAAAAATGTTGCGTCTTATTGTGGATCTGGAAGAGGGGAGTTGCTATGCAGACAATTCTGAGTGGAGGCGAGAGTGAGACATTCCCTGTACAACATTTATAAATTGGAATGCTTCAACTGATGCCAAAATAAATGGATAATGATTTTTCATTAATGATGCCTCATTTTAGATTTGTCTTTTTTCTTCTGCACAACTTTATAAACCATCTAATTTATAGTCATTTTTTAGTGTTGATAAGTAGGTGGCAAAGGACATACAACTCTTAGATGCTATCGCAGAGAAGGAGGCTCAAGTATTTTCTAAAGATTGCAAGTCATTTCCTGCTGATGTGCAAATTCAATCCAATTTTCCAGTGTAAGTCAAGTTCTACTAATATGTTGTAATGCTCAATACTGCCAGCTAAAAAACCCTTTTCACTTATCTTAACGAATTTTCTTCAATCATCTATTTGTACATTAACAATGTCTTCCACCTTGATTGCTTTTGGTAAGTATTGAGGCATAATAGTTTTAAAGGACTATTATAGAATAGCTTGCGACTCCCCTGGTTTAATCAGAAGAAAAACAAAGGATATACAATATTTATGAGGCTACCTACTGCTTTGTTAGCCATTCATAAGATTGGTACTTCATATTGAAAGTATTGAAGACTAGGAGAAAGTTGGGTTTGCAGAATGAAAGAAGAGTTTAAAGGGCCCTAGTAAGAGTAGAGTTGTTTAAAAATTATGTTCTTCCCAACATTGGAGATAAAGTTTATTTCAATTCTAGATAAAGTTAGGCAGTTCATTATTGATGGGTGAAATGCCAGTCAAAAGGTGCATCTAACTCTCCATGTTATCTTGTTGAGAAAGGTATTATCTTATTACACAATGTAATGCCAACATGTTTAGTTATTCAAGAGGTGTGGAGTGGAGGATGTTTAGAGAGAATACATGCATATAATTAGTTTAGGAACAAACACTTCAATCACAACAAGAGTAAGATATATATATCTATATATATATATATATATATAGATAGATAGATAGATAGATAGATAGATAGATAGATAGATGTTATTAAAACGTCCACAAGATCAGGAATCTATGCAGCTTTCGTATCTTAGAGGCGGCTCACCTATCTCGGTCTACAAACATCTATCCATTGTAGATGGGAAATGAATTCTCGCCAAAAAAAGAAGACTGAGGTTACAACTTACAAGAGGAGAGCCCCATGTAGGAGCTCCTGATCTGCTTAGCTGGTTGTTGTCCATGAGGAGAAGCATCTTAGTTTTGTGCATTGTCTAGACTCCATACTAAAGATAAAGAAGCCTACAAGACATTTTGACAACCATTTGGGGTTTGATGTTGCTCGTGTAGTGCCTACAAGCCATTTTGAGAACCATTTGAGGAATTTGTCTCAGTCCTCTGTAGCGAGCCTCTGTTTGTGCATTTCTAAGCTATAGGGACTTGTTATGCTGGAAACAGTTAATGATATCTCTGGATGGATTGTTTTGTGGGTTTTCACAGAAGGGTAGTTGTTGTCTTCTAGCAATGCAATAAGCTGAGGCTTAGTTATGTTCAAGTAGACAGAGTAATGTTTGTATTGTCTGACCCTTCTTCCTAGTTCTGAATTTTTTGTATGTGGTTAGGGTTCCTAACATTCAAGATTCACTGGCATGTCCCCTTTGTGAAGTTGTGACCTTGCTTGCTAGCACAACCATTCCGTGGGTACTTGCCTATGTTCCATGGGTACATCTAAGAGTGGGTATGGGTACAACAAGAATGAAAATTTTTTGAGGAATGGGTACGAGATACTATAATTCTGTTTTGTAAAGGAACAAATTATCAGGTTGTGGGCATGGGGTTAAGCTTGGAGCGAATAGAATTACATATGCAACTATGGCACTTGCTAAGCCCTTTCCATGGAATTGTAAGGTACGTGGTTAGTGGTTTGAACAAGGAGTTAGTGTACTAATATTTTTCCCTAGATGTTTTCAATCATTTTAATACACCGGTTAACTCATGTACACTAATGACATATTTTTTGCTATCATGTTGATTAGCTGGTTACTAATTCTTAGTTTTCCGGGATTCCTAACCAGGACACCAATCATGCTCTAGCTGAAACCAGCTCTATGATTCTAAGCTATAGTAATAATAAATTTGAGGACGATTTGCATGAAATTCTCGCATTAAGGTTTTAGGGTAGAAATATGTAATTAGCAACTTCAGAGAATCGAAAAATGACTATAATAGGCTCATTTTCACTGTCTCATAATAGAGTTGATAGATAAAATAGAATATAAATAAGAAACATGAAACAGAGGCTTCTATCAATATTTTCAGGATAATTAACCAAAATGTAAATAAAAAATAATTACACTACAATCTTTACTTCCCATCCGTAATTGCATGTTCTCAATAAAGACAATGCAAGTTTGATGTACAGGAGTTGGGTTATTTTCTATTAACACATTTTCGTTATATCAACATAAACCATCATATTCTTCCTCTACAATTTGTTAGAATTTCAGAGTCCTTCACAGCCAGACCACTTACACAAGCAGTCTGTAAACTAGTAATGAATTCACCATTAAGACATCAACCACTAAAAAAATACAGAACAAGCCTCCTTGTGCAGACCTTTGAGAGGCCTTGAACCTTTGGGGAATTAAATATCAAGCAGTAATAGACCTGGTAAGTGGGAACTCAAGAACATACATACACCCAAAACCATCTTACAGTAAACATATTTTTCCAAGTTAGGCCATTTGGGTATACACCTATATCTATCTAATCTCACTTTTTCAATTCTTCATTTCAAGTCAGGGAATGAAGAATCTAATACCTAATATGACATAACGTTAGTACGAGGCAGAAGCATCAAATAGGACGCAACATAATGAATGCCTACCATATGGCCTAATATGTGAGCAAGAATGGTAGTTGAAATTAAGGAGGAATATTTTACACTATAATTTTCTAGCTTCTACGCTAGTTCATACCCTACAGTTCAGTAGGTGAACTGTATCATTATCCAATCAAAGGTTGTGTCAAGAATGATGACCAATTGGAGCAAATATATGTATTTGCATTGCTGGTGATTAAGTCCTCTATAAATGTGGAAATGATCTTGCAGTCTCATGCGGGAGTAAAATTAGAAACTATTAATGCATCAGTTTAGGTGTCTCGTATCACACATGAAGGAGTATACAATGGTAGTTCAAGAGAATTTTGTATCTTCCTATTCACACTTAGATAGATCATTTTATAATTTGAGAGCCAAGGGAAAAATAGGTTTTTTTGTGATAAGATGATGATGTTACAAGAAGTTGATAACATTGCCACTTTACCCTACACCCCATGGGAGTGGCTTTTAAATGTAGTGTCTACTATGCATGAGGACAATATTCTTCCATAAGTAATTCTCATTACTAGTTTTGGTATTGCATCATCCCTAATTTGGGAATATTATATTTAGGAGCGTTGAAAGGTATATTTGGTCTATTAGCTATGAAGCCATTGATGTACATAGAGGGAAAGTTAAATGAGTTTTCGAATGGTATCCAAGAAATTAGAGTAGATATCCTGACATACAAAGTCATATGAGGCAGTTGAACTGGTTTGGGAATGAACAGTTAGGAATTGACTGGAAATGGGTAGCCACCTCTTCTTTGATAGGTTCTTATTCCATGATGGTAGGCTTCTATTTTTTGCTCTACTATGACCTCTAGACTGTTGTGCAATATTCTCTTGAAATCCTCATCCTTTTGCCACTAGTTTGATAGCAATTTTTAGAACTTTTTCTTTCAGCTGAAATTCTTTTTTGAATTGGGTTCTTTCTTCCATTTATTCCTTGACAAAATATTGTGCATGCTAGATATGAAGGTATTTTAAAGGCTAAACTATATAAGGGAAAATATTCCTATACCCTAGAATTGTGGCAAACGTACATAATAAAATATGGAAAAGAGAACAATGTTTTGATAGCATTGGACTGGGTTAGTTTGAGAATGAGATGAATGAACACATAATATTCCAGAGGAGAACACAAGATACAATGAAACATAAATACCATAACTCTTGATTATTAGTGAAAATATTGTACACAAGTCATGGATAGAATCGTGTCATCTATCTCTGAGATGGGATGTGTCAAGTAATCTCATCCACAAAATTCCTTACGAAGTGATTCAAAACTATCATTTATCATAATGCTACAATCTCTAAGAGGAGACACATGAGTGCAGTTTAACGACAAGAAACGAGGTGAGGGGGACCTTGTCATGCCCTGAAGCACTAGGAAGCATCATGGGAAAATGAATTCTTTTGATCTTGGCATCATGCATACCCATCGTCTGAGTACAAAGCAAATTAAGAATGGGGGACCTGTTATATGTCTAATTGCATTATATATAATTTTATTAGTGCATTGAATAAATATTGCTATATTAATGATTAGTTATATAAATTAAACACACATGATCCTATATGAATGCTTATGTATTGATTTGTAAACATTTTTCTGCAATTTATTTTTTCTAGGATTTTTTTTTGTTTATATATAAACTTTATCCTAGGGGAGAGCCTTACAGTCCATTTGTAAGTTGTCAGTTCACCGTCTCTTAGGATTTCAGAATAGCAATATGAACAAAATGGCCATATACACTAGAATCCCAGAGTGCAGAAAGCAAGGGTGGAGTGAATTGAAAGCCACATAGAAAGGTAGATGAGAAAACCCAAGATGGAGGGCATCATGGCAGTAAATGCAGCAATGGAATGTGGAGGCTACTAGAAGTTATCTGTGATTCTGTATCATCCCTTTGCTGGTGATGGTACATAAATCCCTTCACATGGAGCATCATCCCTTCACATGGTACATAACTCCCTTGAGAAAGGAATTGGAGCCTTGAATCATTGAAATTAGGATTTTGATCAAATAAACAAGAATCATAGAATATTTGGCATTGTGGTATGAAATGTAGAGTAGGAAGAAAAATTCCAAGGCAACATACCTAGTTCAGTGACTACTTAGAACTTTATACAAAGCTTTAGTGACTATAACTTTATACAAAACTTTATCCAGAACTTTATCAATCCAAAGTGTAGTTTCCATTTTTATTCAAACTTTCCTAGGAGAAAGAATAACTGTATATGTTGTGGATCTTTTTCAACAATAGTGCAAGGGAGATGTTTCATATGTATGGACCATACAAATTGAACTTATACACTTAATTAAAAATTATGTAAAAAATTATAAACTAGGTTTTGAACTTGAGAGTAGACATTAGTAGGTAGATTTCAAGGTATTCAATTAGGATATACATATTTGAGAAACCATATTTTGGGATCTTTAAATAAGTCATAAATTTTCTAGCGAGGAAACCCTTTACTGAGAAAAACATCTTCAAATATATATCTTCATTCACATTGGCCAATTCACCGAAGCTAGCAAAATAGAAAGACATTTTATTCTTACTAATTGATGCATAGAGATGAAGATTTATGACACAAAATTCTATTTTGGCACTAATTTCACCCACAGTGCTGCCTAAAATTAATTTTTAATGATGTTTGATGTTAGTATAAGGTTTTTTATGGTTGTAGGTGACTGTTCGAGGGCTGTAATGTGCTCAGACCTCTATTTTGTGGCCCAAGACTGCCCAAAACTATTGATTAGGGCTCTTTTAGTGCTTAGAACTACTAATATACTGCTAGAGGCTTGTTATTGTTACTTTCTTCATGCCCAGAATTCCTTTTGGTGGGTGTCCTCATAGATAAATTGCTCATTGACCATTAATGGATAAGGGAAGGTCAAATTTATTATTTTCACATCGCAGGGAAACTAAAAGATGACCACACTCAGAGTAGTTAGGGTTTGGTTATGATTTTCATGTTATAGAATGGCCCAAAATGGATCAGTTTTTGTATAAATGAGACCCAAGTCCCATATGGATATAAACTTTAAAGGATTTGTGTTTGTATCAAGACTCTTGGACATCAATGGACAAAACAACTTTTATCTTCATATATGAAACCCTTCTCTGAACCCTTGCTCTCTTATGCTACATTGGTAAAGATTTCTCATATTCTTATCAATTGGTATAAAAATTCCAGTGAGTCATGTATAATTGGAGTTGGATAATCACCTCTGCCTTTGTCCTTAAGTCAGGTATTGAGAGATTTTAAGCAAAATACTTCATTTTTTCATGCATATACTCTTTTTTATCTCATAGTCTAAGCTTTTACGCTAATAGCCATTGAGTAAGTAGATATGATATTTGCATTGTTTTTTCACTAAGCATTTTCTTTTTTTTCCCATACACGATTATTGTGAAAAGCGGGAGGATTTTTTCTTTCACTACTAGTCATTTCTTGGCAAATCCTTTCATCGTTTTGGACTTGATCTTACTGTTGGTGGGGAAGAAGCATACTTGTTACATTTAAGTTTTGTAAGATATGGTGGAATATTATTTTCAGTCTATGTTTCATTTTACAAGTATTTGTTGAATATCAAATTGTTGTTCCTATTGTTCAAAATTGCAAACAGGGTACCCTGTTTTAAGTTAGAATTTACTTTCTCCTTTTTGTCTATTCCTCTCCTAATATTAGTTTTTTCCTTAAATTGTAGGTATCATACTCTTATAGTAGAAATATATTCTTGTTTAACACATCAATCCTACGAGTGAGAAGGTAATAATACTACAACACAATCCTACAAATATTTCTCTTGAATTAAATTGGTAATGGTATTGTTGGATTTATGAATTTTAGGGAATTTGTAGAATGTGTCATCTCGCACTAATGAAATGAATTCATATAATGTATGTTCCAACGTTGGAGAATGAAATCGATATGATGTTTTGCTTAGCATTGGAGAAAGTATAAAGAGTGTTTGTTTCTTATGTATGTACTGATCTCAACTTTAGATCTCTTAAGCATCTCCAGATTGCAAGAGCGTCTTGCTTCTTTCAGTAGAATATTAATCTCTTTTCTAAAAAAACAGATATATATATGGTAACTACAGGAATAAACTCTTCAAATATAAAATTTACGTTATTAACACAAAGTGTGTTGATTCATACATATGGGACAAAGATCTTGGATCTTGGCATTGATTTGTGTGTACTTTATAAAAAACAGACTCTAAAAAAATGTTGATATGAGATACTAGGAATTCCATTTTCGCTTATGGTTTTGGCTTAGGTGGGGATTATATTTTCATCTTGGATATTTTTTGATATTATATTGATTTTTTGGGGAAGGATTTTGCTCCGCGTTTACGAACTCTGTGACTTTCTACTGATATTTAGCTATTGATTCTGAGCATATAAGGTAATGTGTTTTAAGATTTGGTTACATCAAACATAGGTATGAATACTCATGGATTTATATCACATTGCATGTTCCATTACAGTCTAAATTATTGTTATCATTAGGATATCCGGGAAAGTAAAATAGGATGGAAATTTTCCCTGTACATGAATTAATTTATTAGCACATAGTTCATTATTATAACATTTACCTTGTCATCGATTGGCATTAACATGTTTTTGAACATTTAATATGTTAATGTGCATTGCGGGTAGTTTAACTGGATGCTATTAGCCATAAATTTGGGGTGGTCACTTTGAACCAAGAGTGTCTCTATGCATTCAACTTCCTATACAAAAATGGTTTCCTCTTGTGGCCAATGTTGCAGTTGGAAGGCCATGTTAAAACCTTAATTCGAATTAGGAACACACTATAGCATTATGATAGTCATTGACAGAATAGGTGAACACGTTTTAACTATTCTTTGTCGACGGACTTGCTATACTATGCTTTGTGACTACCTCACAAGATGCAGATGTTGGTACTGTAATGATAGAAACTTTACAATCATAGGAAAATGATATACATAGAACTAAGGAACGTAATCACTCCCATGTTGAAAATAATACAATATATCATCCTTTGTCGACCATTAGATACTCAAATTTGTGTATTAATAGTTTTTTACCATTATAGAGGACTCTGTAAGTTAGGTTCCCAAATTATTAAAGGGTTCTAGCTCAATGGAAGAGCTCCTGCCTTACAAG
The DNA here is from genome assembly GCA_001517045.1 of Pseudotsuga menziesii. NCBI lineage: Eukaryota > Viridiplantae > Streptophyta > Pinopsida > Pinales > Pinaceae > Pseudotsuga > Pseudotsuga menziesii. The sequence continues at coordinate 41,864 of LPNX011139036.1, forward strand.
CAGGAGGTTGGTGGTTTGATTCCTCCATGCCCTAGTGATATTATAATATCGGTTAAAAAAAAAAATTAGTAAGCAAAAAATAAGAGATAGGTGACCAAAAAAAATGACCAAAACTCGTATATAAAATTACAAAAAATTAATAAATTAGTGACAAAAACATGAGAGATGTGAAACTAGGCATTAAAAAGGATGCAACACGTGGCACTAATGATGAAGCCAAACATGGCGTTGATAGAGTAGAAAAATAAGATGTTACTTTGGATGCAAAACATGGCGCTACATAGAAAGAAAAATATGGTGCAACAATAGAAGAAATATTTGGTGTCATTTTGGTAGCAAAACATGATCCAAAAAAGGAAGCAAAAATTGGTGCAAAGTTGGAAGCAAAAATTTTGCACATATTTGGAAGTAAAACATGGTGCAAAATGGGATGCTAAAGTGGTAGCGAAAGTGGATGTAATATTGGATGCTAATTTGGATGCTAATATGGTGCTATTAAGGATGCAAATATGGCGCTAACGGGGGTGTCATTTAAGAAGCAAAAACAAACACTCGCTAGGAAGAAAAATATGACGTTATTTAGGAAGCAAACCTTGACGTTGTTTAGGTGGTATTTTGGAAGTAAACCTCGACGTTGTTTAGGAAGCAAAGTTGGACGCTATTTTGGAAGCAAAAAAAGAGACACTATTTTGGACGTCATAAATGATGTTATTTAGGAAGCAAAAAATGACATTTTTTGAGATGCTTTAAGTTTTGTCCATGACGCATCTCATTTAGCATATATTTTGACCACTGAATGTAAAACAAATTACACTAAAAAAGGATGCTAAATGGGATGCTAATTGCAGGATTTGTGGTATTGTTTAAGTAACCGATAGACTAAAATCAAGGCGAAAAGAGAAAACTAGGAATTAATATTCTCCACTAATTGTAACTACAGGTTTATAGAATTACTTACTAACTTCTAATACACATGTTACTAACTAAATCAATATGTAAAGGATTTTTAGTCTTGAAAGTTAATGGGTTAGAAACTTAATGAATTTAGATCAATTGTTTATTTTTCCACAAGTGTGTGATTTTGATAGGTGTTTTTCTTGTCTTACTGAAGGGGCTTGAGGTTTTCCCAAGGATTACTTAGCTTTCTCAAGCTAATGTCGATTTGATGCTTTTACAGGTCTCTATACAGGTAATTTCTATTTCCACGTTACGAGGTGTAAGCAAAATTAAAGTTCGGAAGATTATAACAACAAGAGTAGGATAGAAAAGAATTGGTCATAAAATTTACTTGCTATCTATACTATTGCAAAGTGATAACTTCCCAGTTCCATAACCAAGACTATTTATCTTGACAACAGAATAGACTTGCTAGAGTGCTTATCTATTTTTACAAATAAGTTAGAAGTTCGATGGAGTGTAAATATCATCATACTCTTGGTTGTTGAAGGTATTGTAACTTAATTGCTTTCCATATATTTTATAACTATGGACATATTCGTGGTAAGGTCTAGAACTTCCTAAAGTTCTAACTTTATCATCATTATTATTTTTTAGCAGTCATATACTAAATACACCTAAACAAACCTAGTCTATGCATATAATTACATTTGATGCATAACATATATGTATTGGTATGAACATATAATATACAAGGAAAAACATATATGCTAACCTAGGCATATATATAAATTCAAAGCATGTCAATAAACTACAGTATGCTTATTTGATGTATGAACTATAAGGTTAACATAGTTAAACTCTAAATTGCAGACATGAAAACTATTACTATAACAAACTTTAATATACATGAAATACTTGTTTAAATCTTAAATCATGTAATGGTATTAACACACATTCTTTGCAAGGTTTTAATGCGTCGTTTGACTAGATTCAAAACCCAAAGAATTTCCTAGATGGTGGATTCAAAAGTGGTAACAAATCATTGGTGGAAGGGCTTTAGTGCAAAACCCTAAGAACACAAAACCAAAACCCTACCCTAAACTATCGCTTGATTTATTCATTGTTTCGTTGTTTTGGGTGGATAGAGAGGCTGACAGGCCTTCGGCCTTCTCGAGCCTTTTGCAACTGTTAGCACCATAGTATAATTACTCGTAACCCAAAACAGGCTTTGGCATTCTGGTTTCCACCATTGTTTTACTGCTTCAAGCTGGTCATGGCGCCAATTGATTTTTGGCTCTCGTTTCCTTGCCAAAATAGTCTCCTTCTTGCTGGTCATGGTTCATATAGGGTGCAAGTTTGGTTGTCAGCTTTGTTTTGGTTGTCCATTTAACAAAAGGTAAAACAATGACAAAACCTCCATTTAAATCATTTTATTTATTTTTGTTCAAATAATAAACGAAACCAACTAATAGGTTTTCATATGTACTAACATAGGTGAAAAACTCCATGAGGCTGAGTGGAAACTATGGTGTTTGTCTAGAGGTGAAAGGGTATGAGCTTGACCAACTTGGTAAGACTTGTTATCATCCTAGGGGTGCCCTTCAGTGCTAAGTTTTCTATGGTGTCAAGGATGCTTACGACTGCTTACATGGTGTTCAATTTAAAGTGTTAGGAAGCTATTATTTAAAAGCTTCAGGTACGACCATGATATAAATATATAGTTATTGTTGTTTTTGTTTAGATACAGAGTTAGTAAGGCAATATACTGTTCATAACCCTTAGTGTTTTTATCAAAGAGATATAGCTCTAGTAAATTAGTAGTTAGGGTACGAAAGACACTTTTCCATAGTTTTGTTTAAAGGCCATAGACCAAGTAAGAAGTTTATTGTTACAGGTTTTTGTAAATGCTTAATATTTACTACGATTATTTAGTTTGAACACCATCTCGAACTGGATATTTCGTAGATTCTGTTGACATATATCTTGTTTTAAATGTCAGATCTACAGCCATAAGGTGCAAAGTTGTTATTCATGGTTTCCTTTTTATGAAAATCGATTGCGCTATGTGATTAATACTTTTATAAGAAAACTCTACTTATAAGAGAAACATTTGGTTATGTTTTAATCTAGGGATTTGGCTCGTAAATATATTTATTATGATTCTTTTGTGTAATTGTTTGTAAAATATTATTTAGGGTTTTTAAGAAAAGGTTTGTTTGTTTACAAAGTAACACATTAAAAGAGACTTTCTCAGTCAATAAGTTCGGCTCTGTAACACATTCGTGATTATAATTATCTTAATTTTTTTTTAAATTAAAGTGAATGTTTTTCTTTTTAGACTCTGTTTAAATATACATTAGGACTCTCTTTATAATTCAATGTAGAAAATACTATGGCCATGACTCTTAAGGTCATTTAGCAAACAATTATGGTAATTTTCTTTAACATAGAAATACTGCGAAACGTTTAACCTAGGTTCTTATTTTTGTTTTTATTAAACAGCTTGGATATTTAGAATATCTTTATTTCTAAAAGATTCTTGAATGAAGAAGAAAAATTTATCGTCGAGCTTATGGTTTTAATTTACAAGTTGTAATAATAGAATTAATTTTGGTTATGAAAAGCTTAGTTTGTTAGGTATTTAAGATAGTTTGTAAATTACACTAAGTAATATAATACTAACCCAGATAGCCTTCTGACTGAAAAAAAGAACTTCAGTGTTCGATTTTTAACTAAAATAGTTTGAAGTTTAACTCATAAAATAAATATTATAACTAGAATAATATTGTTTATAAATAGGTCTTACAGTGTTAAATTATGCTTGATTTGTTTATTTACCAAGTGAAATTTATTACATTGTATTTAGTATTTATTACAGCTCTCATAATTCACACTAATTATTGTCTGTATGACCTAAGCTTACAGTAATAATTCTCCTATAGAAAATCCTAGAGATATTATGTAAATTATGTTGATGTAATTGTAAATTCGGAATGTATTCAATTGTATTTCTTATCTATTGTAACTTGATGTTTATTCCTGGATGTACTTGTATCATGTCATGCCGTGATGTTCCTATCGGGAGAATCTATAATGTAAACAAGTCATGTCAAGTCATTGTGGGTAACCCTCCTATTGTCTAAGGGTTGAAGCCCCCGCAATTCTGGGGCACTAGTGTTATTAGACTCTCCTAGTGAGGTTGGCCCTAGTAAGGTTTTAGTCATATCAGGAATTAGTATAAATAGAGAGGTGACCTCTCTATTTATCACACATCACATCCACACTCAGTTGTAGTGCATAGATGAGGAAGAGAAAGACACTTGGGCAAGAGGAAAGAGCTTACTGCTATTGGGAGATTGTATTACTGTTTTTGGGTTTCACTTTGGTCCTGATTCTATCTTTGAGGAAGTTGCGGGGTTTTCTCCATTTATGGTTTCCCCAAGGAAAACACTGTGTTCATTGTCTCTTGTGTTTGATTGTTGTGCTTGTTGTTCTCTCAGTTTAAAGATCCTAATGTTATGCTAGCTTAATGTTAAAATCACAGGGGCTTCACTTATTGACCAATATCCTATCACGTTATTTCATATCATGGGTTTTAAAATTATCAAAAATTGAACCAATATATTGTAGGTATATGGGGGGATGAGGGGTTTAAGGTGGGGGTGGGTAGGGTGGTTTATAAGGATTGATGTATAAAAAGGGGTGGAGAGGAGGTTTTAAGAATTGGGAGGGGGTTTCAACAAAAATAATTTGGGGCAATATCTCTAGAAATTAAGGGTATTATTTAATATCCCACAATCGCACGTGCTATGTGAGAGGTTCACTAAGTGAAGTCCCCATGGTTAAAATCTAACATGGTATCAGAGCTAACCTGAGAAGAAGACACTATGCAGCTGCAAGAACTAGGGATTCCCAATTTGTGGATCTCTCTCCACAGATTTTCAGCAAAATTAAGGTGGGATAACTCTCCTCCCCAGGGCACATCTTTTTGTCAAAGCTGAATTCAATTCCGAGGTTTTTCAGTTTTGGACCCGACACTACGGCTGAAAATTAGGACTTTTCACAGAAGAGGAATTTTTCAGTGAACCCAGGATTGGATTGATCTCCTCACCAAAATCGAAGTTAGGGATAAAAATCAAAGCATTTGGTTGGACAGAACTCCAGAAAAACAAAACCCTAATCTGCTCCTGAACTAGCACTATAGGATTTCATCTCCAAATTTAGATCCGACTTCTTGACCTGGTAAGATCTAAATATTTTGTATTTCCATTTGAGGTTCTTAGTTAAGATGTCTCATCATACCAAGCTTGATGAAAAGCTTGAGGGAGATGATAACTTCCAAGCTTGGAAGTATAGGATCTCCCTAGTCCTCGAAGAAAATGAGTTGGATTCCTATATCCATGAGGAGGTTCTAGTTCCAGAGGGAGCTGAGGCCAAGGCCTTACATAATAAGAAGTTGGTTATGGCAAAGAGGATCATTGCAGATTCTATCAAGGATCACCTCATTGCACAAGTGTCCGCCCTCAAGACACCTAAATCCATGTTTGATGCCCCAACCAAACTATTTGAAGGGAAGAACATCAATTAGAAGATGACTCTAAGGAACCAGTTGAAGAATGTTAAGATCCAGAATCAGGAGATCATCCAGTCATACTTCACAAGGGTCTCCCAGATCAAACAACAACTAGAAGTTGTATATGAAGAAGTGGAGAATGCAGAAATTGTGATGACAACATTGAATGGCCTCCCTAGGTCATGGGATTCTTTCATGCAAGGAATCTGTGCTACATTAGAGGAAATTTGGGGTCTAAAATGGGTGTTATAAGAAAATGCGCCAACAATAAGTTCTTATGAGTTGGAATTCAAGAACCAATAGAATTCCAATAAAATGAGTCAACCATAATGGTTGAATTGACGTATTTGTCATAAAAAAAACTACTTTTTTTGTTCATATTTTCAACATATCTCCCTGTGTTTTTACTCAAATTTCGATCAAGAGAGCTCATGGGATGCATAATTTGATTTTGCATCCAACCCGTACCCACACTGCATACTTTTGAAGGACCCCACTACCCCAAAAACAAGAAATACCTAAAAAATGTGATGATGACATCATCATCACATTTTTTCAAGTATTTCTTGTTTTTGGGGTAGAAGGGTCCATCAAAATTATGCCATGTGGGTACTCGTTGGATGCGGAATAAAATTCCACATACAAAGAGCTCTCCCAATCAAAATATGAGTAAAAACACAGGGATATATGTCAAAAATAGGAACACGAAAAGCAGTTTTTTTCTTTTTTCCTCCAAAATTAATAAATATTATTTTATTATTTTAAGTATTATTTTATTATTTTCCTTAGGAGGCCCATTTTAGAACTCAAAATTCCTCTAATTGAAATAAGTTGGTAAGTTCAATAGATTGTGGGAAGAATGCTCTCAAGAAGAACCTCAGATAACTGCTCGAGAAGAAAACATGGGAAGTGAAGATCAAGCTCTCACACTACACTCCAAGAAAGGAAGAAGGGAAAATCATCATCACCAAGTTAAGCATTCTCATTAGAAAAATAATTTTTAAGAAGGGATCCATCCAGACTCATATGTTATACATGCGATGAAATATGACACTTTGTTAAAAACTGTCCCAGGAATAAGAACGAATCCAAGAAGAAGAGGATCTCCAAAAAAAGACATCACGCTCACACAACTAAGGATGATGATCCTCCCAGGAAGAAAGTAAGACAAGAAAGTGAAGACTCTTCAAGTGAAGATGAATATGTTCTGATCTCTGCTCTCATGGGAAATTTTACTCATGGAATCAAAGATTGGCTTATTGATAGTGGGGCTTCCAAGCACATGACAAGTTTCAAGGAATCCTTTGAGAAACTATCTGAACATAATTCACCCCATAAGGTGAAGCTTGGGGATGACTACCAATATCCCATAAAAGGTAGTGGTGAATCCTCCTACAAGCTAGACTCTGGAAAATCTATAAAAATGAAAGATGTCTTGTTTGTACCAGGACTGAAGAAGAATCTTCTATCTATATCAGCATTGGATGCAAAAGGAATGAGGGTTGCATTTGTAGATGGCCAAGTCCTCATGTGGCCAAGAGGAAAGACTATTGATGATGCAATAGTGATTGGAGAACAAGAAGGAGGATTATACAAGCTAAAGGGCCATCCAGAACAAGCTATCACTACAACAAAAACTGGATTTAACGTCTCTTTTTGCATCCTTTTTTGCGTCTAGACCATCTTTTAGTGTATTTTTCTTCATTTTTTGGACAAAATGGTGCAATTTCATGGGTTGGTGCTATTTTAGGCATTTTTTGTGTCCTTTTTCTAAATTTGGCACAAATTGTGGTGTAATTTGCATCGGGTTTTGCACCTAGTTATGTGCCAGGTTTTGCATCAGGTTTTCAGACAGGTTTTGAACCTAGTTTTGCACCTAATTTTGTGCCTAGTTTGTACATTTAACTCTTGTTGCACCCCCTTTTACATCCATGTTTTCCTCAACTTTTACGCCCTTGTTTTCATCCACTTTTACACCCATTTTTACATCCACTTATGCATCCACTTCTGCTTCTTTTTTTGCATCCCTTCATGCGCAAAGTTTTGCATAAAAGCTTACATACTGTTTTGAGTCTAGTTTTGCATCTCATTTTGTTTCAGCCATTTTTGCATCCACTTTTGCATCGAGTTTTTCATCCACTTTTGCACCCACATTTTCATCCCTTTTTGCATCCATGTTTACGTCTTTTTTTGCATCTACTATTGCATCCACTTTTTTCGCGTCCTAATTCACACCCATTTTCACACCTACTTTTACACCCACTTTTGCTTCAACTTTTGCATCCACATTTGCATCATTTTTTGTATCCAATTTTACATCAGTTATTGCATCCCTTTATGCATCCATTTCTGCATCCACTTTTGGATCGAGTTTTACGTTGGGTGTTACAACTACTTTTGCATCTAGTTTTCCATCTACTTTTGTTGCATCCACTTTCACATCCAATTTTGTGTCCAATTTTACATCCATGGTTGTATCCACTTTTGCCCCACTTTTTTCATCATGTTTTGCTTCCACGTTTGCATCATTTTTTGCATCCACTTTTGCATCCATTTTTGGTGCACCCCATTATGCACCCACTTTTGCACCCACTTTTGCACCTACTTTTGTTGCATCCATGTTTTTATCCACTTTTGCATCCGGTTTTACACCTAGATGTTGAAGATAACAACGAGGATAATGATTATGATATTGAGGATGGCTATGATGATGATGATAATGTTGTTGATAATGAGGAGAATGATGACACTGATGATGATGAGGATAATGACAAGGACAACATTGAAAATGATTATGATGGAAATGAAATGAATGATGATGATGGTGATGATGACAATGACAATGATGATGAATAGAATGAGAATTATGATGTTGATCATCTCAAAACATAAGTTGTTATTCGTCATGCATAAATTGTATGTGTCCTCCATGACCCTTTTCCACTAATCACATATTTTGCGTAGATGTTATTTCTTATGCTAAAGGTAATGATGAATAACTGATGAAAATGTCAATAACCATGATGATGATGATGATGTCAAGGACAATGGTGATGATGATGGCATGAATGATGATTATGCCAATGATGATGACTATTGTGATAATCATGGTGACACTGACAAAGATGACGACGATGATGATGATCATCATCATTTCCATCATCGTCATCATAAAAAACATCATCACTGCCATTGTCATCTAGTTCATCATCGTCATCATTTAAAGCATATGGGATATGTTTACCATTTAAAGCATGCATAACAACTGGGATATAGTTACAATCTTAAGCATGCATAACTTATAAATATGATTGAGCACATTTTAATCTTCGTCGAGCTTTTAGTGAAATTGGGTTTATTTACCTCTACCAACACTTTCTTATAAGGATCATCATCATCATCATCATTTCTCATGTCATTCTCATTGTCATCGTCATCATTATTATTATCATCATCACCACCATATAATCACATCATTGTCAACTTCATCGACATTGCCATTTTTTTTAGCATCATCATCATCATTTTCATTGGCATTGTCATTGTCATCATCAACAACACCATTTCCATCATCATTATCACATAATCACATAATTTTATCCTTTTCCTTAGATGTGGGCATAAGTTTGAGGTTTGGAATAACATGAATGTGTATTGGGTATTTGGCCATTTTTTGGGGATATAAATTTTCATTCACTTATACCCAAACACTTTTTTGTAAGGCTCATGGGCCATGATTGTATTGATGATGACCATCCCAACGATGAGGATATTAATAATCATTATGATGATGCCAATGATGACGACAATGAATATAATAATCATCATGATAATGGTGCCAATGATGATGAATATAGTGTCATGATGATGATGATAAAAATGACGACGACGATGATGATGATGATCATTTCCGTCATCATCATCATCAACACCATCATCACCATCATTATCATTTAGTTCATCATCGTCATCTAGGTAATCGTCATTGTCATCATTTAAAGCATATGGGATATGCTTACCATTTAAATCATGCATAACAAGTGGTATAATGTGACAATTTAAAGCATGCATAACTTAACGGGGCCGACTTCACCTAGGGAGACTCCAAAAATACATTTCATTATATCAAACTGGGGACTACTTCCTCGACTCACAATGGAGGTTGAACCTCAAGGACCATACATAATAATGGCATACCAAAAGGATGGAAACACATCTCCGATGGGGTTACAACAACATGCAATGACAATATACATCATAATATCTTTCGAAGTTACAAATACAACAACTAAAATGTTTTTTATATTCATGTATCATCTAATTCCTCCCTTCCCATTGATTCGTGGAACATAATTATGTATGGTATTTCCATATCCATAAATATTTTAAGGGATATTTTCTTTGCCCCTCCCACTAGGCCATGCATATTAACTAACATAATATTCATGGTGGAACCACCTTTATAGAGGTTGTTCCTACTCTACGAACCCCATAAATAAGTCTTTATCTACCTTGATGGAATTCCCTAGCCATTGTCTCTTGTGCTTGTTTGAGTTCCAAATTCTGACCTACTCTAGGAGAGATTGGATCCTTCATTTAATCAAAATCCAAGCCCCTAGAGACGCTCTCTTCCTGGTAGAAAAGGTCTTCTTTGTTGTTGTCCCTCTTCATGGATCAATGTTCTATAAAATTGATTGTATTCTCTACATTATTTTATTCGCTTGGGTTTTAAATCCATATATATCTTGTCCTCTATAACCCCATAATTGACATGTAGAAGTTACCCTCTAAATTAAAATTATTCACAACTCTATCCTTATTTAACCTTTAATATTTTTAGATGTTCCTTTAGGAAGTAAAGGCGGTGGACTAAAATTTGTAACCTGTATCTAGATCTATAACACTCGATACGATGTCACCACCTTTCACTAGGGATACAACCCCTTCCACTTTCCATTATTCAACACACTTGAGTATCTAAATCTATGAAAAGAGTTTCTCCAAACATCAACATTGATTTTAGTTTCCCCTGCCATGTTGGATATGAAAGAGCCTTCCGAGCACTACCTTTACTTATATTAAATAGTTTCCATTTGAAATGATTATTAGTGGATGACACCTCACTATCTTTCTCTAGTGGATTTGTTACATCTTTATTCCACCATGTTTTCTTAAATATATTTATCATATAATATGAAACCAAGTGGTCGTATGCAGTGGATATTAGACATAAAAGGGGAACCCCATATATTCAAGAAGTTGGCAATGCTTATATCCACATGTTTACCCATAAATACTAAAGTGATATGTTTATCCATGCTTGATTTATTATAATCTTAGCTATCCACTGTTTATTTCTTATATCTCTATCCTAAAATGTTTGTAATATATTTCTTATATGTTTCTCTGATTTTTTATTGAATCTCCTCTACAAAGGGCATATTATATTTATCTGGCCTTTTAATTCTAGTCCTTTGGAATAAAATGCCACAATTTCAATTACACCATCGATGCTAAATGTTAACCTTGAAAAATTTGGTATGTTGCATTACATGTGGCCTAACATTAACCCCTGGATAGGATTCTAGGTTCCACCTTTTAATTGTTTCCTAAGTTTATCACTTAATGTATTTAGATGCATAATGCCGACACATGTTACTTTTGAGATGTTTGTGTCATTGTTAATATTGTGTTTTGTTCCACCCTAGAGCAATATTTTAATTGGAAATTAAACTTCTTAATAAAAACATATCTTTTAATTGAAAATAAAAAATTCACAATTTCAATTACATCATTGAGACAACATGTTAACCTTCGAAAAGTTTGTATATTGCATTACATATAGCCTGGCATTCACTTTGAGAAATGATTCTAGGTTCCACATTTATTTAGTTTCTTGAATTTATTATTTAATGTATTAATATATAATATAACTAAGATTATTATTATATTTTAATGGAAAATTAAAATTCTTAATAAAAAATATATTTTTAAACTAAAAGTTAAATCCTTTAATTAAAACATTGTTATTTCCTTTAATTAAAACATTGTTATTGTGTATTTTTTTTAATAAAATTCAACAAAATGTTGTTATTGCCCTGTCGTTCCTTAATAAACACAATATTATTGTCTTGTTCTTTGTATATGTGAATTCCTATCCTATCAATATGCCTTTATACACATGATTTTTAACCTGCCCTTAAAACAAAACAAAAGATTAATTACCTATGCTAATCCTACCGTTTGTGAATCTGTGAATCTTTAGAGTTATATATTTTTGACCCCACCAATAGTAATAGATTAAAGAATAGATTAATAATGATGTACCTATGAAAGAAATAGGAGGATTACCTGCTCATTAATTGCTCCTTACCCTTATTCAATGTAACAGCGGGATGCACAACTACCTAGTTTTTCACATTTTAACAACAATATCCTAGTTCTTAGTAATATTCAGTTATAGGCTAGATAAGAATTCAAACAATCCAAAAAAATTAGTTGGAAGGGCAGATATGAAATGAAATTGAAACCCTCCTCAGCGGAGTGCTCTTTTTGTTCCACATTCCTCTAAAACGAATTCTTAGAATAACACAAAATGGAGAAGGAAGGCCATTTTGGTGGTTCCATGGTGAAGCTCTATACCACGGCTGTAGTCTCTTCCTTCTGCGAACACCATAGATCCATATGCTAAATTTAAAGGTGCTTTAGGACACATAGGAATCACCTTCTATTCAAAGGTAAGCTTCACTTCCATGGCTTTGTTACCTATTGTTATTATTAGTAAGACAAAAAAAACTGTCAAAATTACTAGGGTCTGGATATATGTAACGATATGCATTTATATATCTTATTATTGTGCGCATTTGCATCTAATTGGCGTCAATATGGGAATCTAGGGAGCTATTACTAAATTTGCAGCTCATAGGGAAAACTTATTTTCTTTGGGGAAAATGAATGGGGTTTTGAATATTTAGTGAATATTAGTTTTGGGGTTCTGTGATTTGTTTTCAGAGGACTTTTCTTGCAAATGATATGAGATTCCTCTAGATTGAACCCTTGGTCACTCGAAAGCTATTCGCCTCAGTTTTTCAACTCAACGTTTCACATTTTATTGTCTACTTCATTTTATTGGGTTGTTACCTCTACTATTGTCTAAGGGCTGCTGCTACCTTTAGTGAGCAAACCGTGACCTCCTGTTGACTAAGTACATAGGGTTTCCTCACAAGAGTTCGAATCTCTCAGGTGACGCTTGCGAATAATTTTTTTTGCGAACGCACTTTGATTTAAATTTTCTAATAAAATTTCTCTAAGCATCTGGATGAATTAAAAGTTTATACCTGCTCATAAATGTCAATCCTGCAAGCTCTTTCGTTGCCTTGGAGATCCCATAAATTTCAGTTTCGTAAGCTATTTTTCTCCCTTGTAGATCTTAGTTGGGTATGTTGAATAGATGGGCGATTCAACACCAATATGATGATATCAATATTGAAGCCAAAACTCAGAGGCATTCAATTCTGAAATAAGTTAGGGTTTTCCACATAGGTGGTTTCCTTCTGAAGAGAGAAAACAGTTTTACTCTAAAGAATGAAAATGATTATACTCTCTAAAGATTGAGATAAGTAGAATGTACAAGTTCAATATGACTTCAAGTTGGCAGGATGAGGCTAATTTCCTTTTTTCAAAGGAATACACCTATCATCGAATCCAACCCAAAGTAGGTAATCTGCCAAAATACTATGTGAGAAAACAAATTCTGTTGTTGTAATGGACTGATCCATGATCTTTTGTTGGCTACTAAACTCAGCCATGACCTCCTTCTACCTGTTAGATTAGGTTCATCAAGTTTTGTTGTTGGACTGATCCGTGATCTTGTGTTGCTCCTTGAATGAGCCGTCATCTGTATGCTAAGTTGGGTCGTGACTTGTAAATTGTTCCTAGAATGAGCTGTGACCTACTAGGGCTACTTGGGGCTGATCCATGACCCTCCTTATTTTGAACAATTATTACTATAGTATGTTGTTTATATAAGCATTTATACAGCAGCTACCACAAGCTCAATCCAGCGCAGGTAGGAACAATCCAATATCTTTATGCTACAGTTTGAAAAATAAATAACTATTTGGAAGCCTCAATAAGATTTATGCCTAGGTTGGATAGTTAACAGTAGGGATGCTACATATATAGTATGTTGTTATATAAACCTAAACATTGAACATTGATTCTTTGGGTAATAATTTTACTAAGTTTTCATTAAGATTTTTATTGGGTCTTTGGCTAGGAAAATTTGTTTTTGTGGCCTTTTCTTGCAGTTGGAATGCTGAAACTTTATGAGTCTTAGAAACAAGGTGGACTGGCACATAGGAACTTGTGAGGAAAATAATTTTTGCTGATCTATCGACTATTTTCAGAACATGACCTCCACTCCAATAATTAATAGTTTTCGCGTGTATAAGAAATGATGTCAAATTTTCCTTTAATGCATTTCACATCCTTTCCCAACCATACTATCAAAAGTGGAGGGTCCAAGCTAAAAAAGAACCTGGTGGAGGGTATAACAAATCATCGTTCTTATCATTGAACCAACACCCATTGACAAGAACATAGTTTGTTTATATGTTTTGAAAGAGTTCATGATAATAAGCATGCATCTTTAGTATTTTAAATGCCCTAATTCAAAATAGGTTGTTCACAATCTTTGAATGAGATCGTACTTTTAGAATTTGTACTCTATTAATTTTGCACCTTACAATACTCTCTACAAAAATTATACACAATAAGTAACTCAGATTAGTTTTAGTTTCTTATATCAGTAAACCTAATATGACATGTAAAAACTTGGACAATTATAATATAATAGCCAACATCAACGTAAGGGTGAATAGATAATTTCACAAAGGATATATGAAAAAAGTTCTAAACTTTATCCACTATCCAAACCCAAAAGTAAAATAAAATAAATGTATGACTTGTTTAGAAGATATTCTATACCCCACTGTTCACTCTGCCATTTCTTCTTTATGCACCTTTCTGGTGTTTGGTGAAATGTTTGATCATAGTAACTATACGTTCCTTTTTTGTAATTTCAGGATTAGTTGCACCTCCAATGTAGCTTAGAATAAGCACCCTGTCTTGAGGAGCACGACTAGGAAACAATGCAGAGCTATATAATGTTCCTTTATGAAGTTCACATTATGTGTTGCAAACTATATGTCATTGTTTGTGAGCCACCTGTAGACGAGTACTAGAAAATATAATCATAACATGAATAATAATAATTCTATAAGAAAGACACATTTAATCTATCAAGATCAATACAAACAAGTTAATTGTTGATCATCCAATATTTTACAACCTGTGTTATTTCAATCTAAGGAAGCCCTAGCAGGCTTACCATTCATTGCTACCACCTACCACGTGGACTGTAATTACTGTGTTGTTTCCACGTGGATTGTTGTTGTGTACTTTGATCACCTGCTGCTGCCTTCGTGGAATGCCACCGTGGACTTTGACCATCTGTTTATTCCTTCGTGGATTGCCACCATGGAATGTGACCACCTGCTGCCACCAAGGTTTGTGTCACCTGTTGCCACCTCGTGATTATTTTTGTTGCTACCAAGGTGAGTTGGCAGCCCTAGCAGCTACCCCGTGGACTTCTTTTTCTACAAACTACCCCCACCGTGAGTTGTAGTAGCTCTGCTGCTACCTTTGTGACTGCTACTGCTGTAGAATTCCCCCACCGTGAGCTGTAGCAGCTTTGCTACTAATGCCATGAAGGAGAAAGGAAAGATAAAGAAGCCGTAGTTGTCGCTACATTAGGAAAATAAACACCAGCATATAAACACGTCTTGTTCTTTTGGAGAAGTGAATGATGATCTTGGATGATGTGCTTCTTTATTTATAGTCCATCAAACATAAAATGTTTGCACATAATTTGGAGGTTAACCTTAGGGATTTTATTCCTTTTCATATTTGATCATGACCTTTTCAATATCCTAGCTATATTAAAGATAAATAATTTAAGTTAAATACTATAGCATTTTAATGTTTTGTACTTGTCCCAAGGTTGTAGAAAATATGTGTAATAACATTCACAATATTTGGTCCAGTTAGTTGAAGAAACTCTTTGAACCAGTCAACAACAAAGAGTCCATCAGGTGCAATAAAAAGTGGTTTCTCTTCATATTCATTGTAAATCTCTTCCAGTATCCCATAAAGCTTAATTACATCAGATGCATACTGCTCAGCATTGATGCTGACTACAACACCACTTGAACTCAGCTCATTTCTTGCTAAAAAAAGCTTAAATTATTAGATGATATTAAGATAAGACTGAGCATCCTTCATAGATCCATCACAGAAATTATCAATTTCTCTTATAGCATCTCTAAACCGCTCTGAATGCATCAAAAATGTGGAGAATAACAACTTACCTACCTCCCATGCCTTTATTTCGCGACCATGATCAATTGTATGCTGGATAAGGGTGAGGTTGAACAAAAAGAAATAATTATTAAAAAAATAAACAAACAAAAACTAATTAGCAAAAAAGCATTTAGAATATTTTACCTTTTCTCCTCCTTGCTTAATAAGTCTATGGTTATCTATGCTAATGCTAAACACATCCAACAAGAAGAAGAATAACAATGTAATGAGATAGTTCAAATGTCAAAGCATACCATGTTTTCTATGGTTAAATGTATGCTTGATGTTGTTAAGTAGTAATCATAGTAATTTTTCTATATGCATAGAGAGCTCATCACTACTTCAACTCTCCATTTTGTGTTTGGTTTTACCCCAATTATTTTTTAAGAAAATTATTGTTTGTCACCATCTGTGAAAGGAATAGGACTAGCTTCATTTGCTGGATCTTGCAAAATTCTGCCATTTCATTTTGTTGTTGCTACCAGTTCAAGACTCAAGTTCATATTGATGGGTACTGTAAAAAATCTTTCCATCATAAGATCTATGATTTCCAACAACTAATGTAGGGTATCTCTATAGCTTGTCCCCTTAATCCTTTAGGACATCAAATATATTTCATTTCATAACATCTTTCTTGTTCATTTCCCATTTACTTATACTACTTTAGCACTTGTACATACAACAATAGTTAGTGGAATGTATTCAAGTATTTTTTTCATCCATTTTAGAGCCTGCGATTTCATTGTCATGCTGTTCAACGTTTTAGCACTTATCTTTCCATTCACTTTCTTTTCCATTTCCCATTTCTTTATATTACTCTCAGTTCATCCCAAACATTTGGTTGGTGATAGAACCAAGATTTAACAAGCTGTATTTTGGATTTTCTTTTCTAGTAAATCACTTTTCATTTCCTATGATATAAAATAACTTATACCAAAATTTGTCTCTGTCCTTAACTGAATTGGTTTATGTATATAAGTCTCTATTTAGGTACAATGCTACCTAATTTAGATCTACCATAAAATATGTAAACATGAATTCTGGCACTACCACATCAATATTTTAGGGGAAGTTGCCTTCAGGTTTTGACTAGAATTGGCAATATTCACCTTCAAAAGAGCTTTAGTGCACAATACCACGTCATGGTAATTTGGCTACAATAGGCATCTCGACTACGTAAATATTGGGTACATAACTTAAGTCTATTGTACTTTATATTGGAAGGTTGTATTTCTAGAAACATTCTAATTATGTTACTATCTTGTTGTTTACTCTGAAGGCAATAACCTGATTTCCAGGCATGCCATTCCACCAAATCAAGGTGATGAGAAGCCTTCAAATATCACAAATATTCCTTACAATGAGAAAGGTAGAGTTCATTGTCTATAATCCAGAAGGTATGTCTATCACGAGGGGATCCTTTTACTGTAAATCTTTCCCAAGTGCAATGCAATACATTTAGATTTCAAAGGATACAGTCCATGATTGTATATTAGATAGTTGACACTTATGATACCATATTGGAGTCTTCAACTTTGAATATTCATGGTGTCTATATCCACTGCATATTCCTAGTTACAAGCTTTTAGTACTTTTGGTAATATTGATTTTGGTATTGGTACTAATTGCCATGCCATTCTGGTGCTTCAATATGAGAGTACAAAAGAATTAGCTAGATAAGTGTCTAGAATTGATGAATCTAAAGATGAATGCTTTGAAGAGATTTCTCTTCACTGCTTGCATGGAAAAAATAATATATTTTGGATCAATGGTAATATCATAATGCAAGAGGGGATATCTCATGATAATGGTAGATACTATACTTCACATGAAATTTAGGGTGTCTATGTGCAAAACATGATGTTTGTAGAAAATACTCTGCTCATACAAGTCAGAGTTTGGTTGAGAATCTAGAGTATATGACTGCATAATTAGCAAATGTGGTGCGAAGGATGAAGTAGCAAATAATGCAAATTTGGGAGAGACCTCTTGTTCTCAATCCTCTGAAAACATATACAACTATGTTATTCAGTTGGAAGAGGATAAGTGCAATATAGTTAAGGTTATCTCCAGCGATGATGAATATACATATAATGGTGTGTGCAATGTAGCTTTTCTATTAAAAAATGGAACACTACAAGAAAGTATAGATAAAATAATACTTATAGATGTTTTATTTGGATGAATAAATTCTAGTGCTTACAACAAATAATTTTATGCACTCTTTCAAACCTTAAAAACCTTCTTGGACAAGGAACACCATCCACAGTGAACACCAATCACTTGCATCATCACTCTTTGAATTTACGGTCCAAGATCTAGGAACATTGCCACATGACTCAATGATGATTGAAAAGTTCAACCATCCACCATTAATGCAAACCCTAGTTTTTCCATAAATGGGCATTGTATCTCCAGTATTCAAAGTTACATGTGGAACTCTAATATAGAAAGAAACAATGAGGTAGTTGGCTTCATAAACCACTCCCCTGTTATAATTAATATCTTCCATGTTCATACACTCATAGGTTAGAAGCATAGGTTAGAGTTAGGTTAGAAGCATAGGAGGGTTTTATTTTGTGTTTTCTTTTTAAATTGAATTCTATGAGTCCCCAGTCCGTGGCCATATGCCAGAGTATGGATCGACTGATTTTGACTGGTTCAGTTGGTTTTGGCTGGTTTTGACTGGTTTCGTACCTGGTTTGGAAAAAAATCCGGTCTGAGGAAATTTTTTTACTGATTGGACCAGCCAACCTTGTAAACTGGTCAAACCAGCCAGTTTTTCCGGTTCCAATAACATTGCATAATAATGACCCAACTTCAAAACCCAATGGAAAAAGAGCTCTGGGTTATATGCTTGTCTTGTTTGATGGAAATATCACATCATTTTTCTGGTCGAGACTTCCAAGTATACAAAAGGCGATCAAACTATGAGAGAACATAGTTTTTTTATACATGATAAATGGGGTAGAAGTAGAGGTTGGTGTAGATATGTAGTGAGATTTTCCTCCCCTTCTGCGTTGATGATTTCACTTTGAAAGAGGCTCAAGCATGCTGACACTTATAGATGACATATGGGGTGGACTTAGAGGTTGATGTAGCTTTTGTAGTGATATATTACTCTCCTTACACATTGATGATTTGACTTTGAAGGGTGCTCAAGAATGCTGACACTTGGATTGCATATATGAATGGAATCCATGGTAGATGTACCTAGGTTCCATCTAAAGCTCTCTCCCTGTATATTGTCCTTTATATCTTTGTTATTGCAATGATGTTATTTCTTCCAATGGAACAAAGGTCCAGATGCAACGGCATGATGTGCAGTGTATTCCTTCTGAGGTTTGGAGATGTCATGATTGGGAGGAAGAGCCTGCCTCCTTTTTAAATCTGCTTAGCACAAAAATAAACCTTCTCTTATTCTATAAACTTCTTAGCTAGATTATTCTCTCTTGAGTTAAACCTCCTTTGGATGTGCGTTATGTGAAGTTGATTGAAATGATAAATAACGCGTTTAGGTTTCTTAGTCAGAGACAATATTATTTCTCCTATAGGGCACTAGCCCCTTGTGGATTGAAGGAAGACTAGTTTGGATTCACCCTACACAGAGGTAGTGTTATATCCTCTTGCAATAGAAGTTTGTAGTATGTACTATGTAGACCTAGAATTCAGACCTTGTATAGGGAAATATATTGCATTCTTTCCCATATTTTTCTTGACAGTGCAAATAATAAAGCCATAAAACTCCTTTAGAACTAACATACCTGATATTTCCCTCCTTATTACTTATTATGAATTGAACTTGCTGATCTGCGAATTTTCCCTTCAATTAGTCAGACTCATATGGGATATGTGTTCTACACAGGATACGTGTCCCATGCGAGACTCATGGGAAGGGCATGTCCCTACAAGTTAGCCTTGCAGGATGGAAAAAATGTGCCCAACAGTGAAATAATGGGGCATTTTTACCCATTTCACTCATAAGTTTCACAGAAGCCCTAGTAGAGAAGGATATTGGAGAACAGAGAATGATATAACATCTACAGCCTACCATTATATTGTTGTCTTTGTCATTTTACTAACATCATTGTTCTTTTACAAATCAAAATTATGCCTCAATCATTAAGGGTTGCTACTCAAGTTCAAAGGAAGGGGAAGAATATCGATGGTAGTGGTCCTCCTCCTCCTCCCTGTCCAACCGATAGTGGTACTGCTACTGTTATTGCTAGGGATTCATCTACTTCCCTATTTTGTATTTTTTCTATGGCATTCTCTAATCTCATCTATCATTTTATCTATGTAATACTTTGATGACATCGAAGGGAAAACCTACAGTTTATTGTTACTTCTGAATATATGTTGTACATTGTATTTTTGGAATTTGTGTTTGATCATTGATGAATGTCTATTTGGAATTTGTAACTATTCAAAAAATTCCCATCTTGATGTTTACATAATTATATTTTATTTTTGTAATTAAAAA
>LPNX011139068.1:2862-39162 GCA_001517045.1 Pseudotsuga menziesii
TTTACTTGCATATGTTTACAGTTCATACTTATACTTACATATGTCTATAAATTTATAAAACAGACCTGGATATCCATATGTAATGCAATCTAAAATGTTTTGATAGAGAACATTACAGAGAATTGGACACAGTGCTCTAACCTTTAGGTAGAGCACTACAAGGTCTGAATGCAGAGGAGAAATGATAGAAAATTTGGTTCTTGATGTTGAATTACACCAAGATATGTTGTTAACCATGACTCAAGGTCATTCGAAGAAGAATGTGACCATCGATTCCAAATCTTTGGATGAGGATTCTATCAAGCCTCCTGCAAATTCAATAATTCAGGTGTTGAGTTTAGACAACCAGGAAGAGGAGGACAAAAACATCGATGGATCTTTGAGTGGATGCAAGGCTCCCTAACTCTTCTTTTATATGTTTGTTTTTAGTATAGCTTTGTTAGGATAGTTTATTAGAGTTTATAGTTTTAAATACCCTATTCTCTATGTATTCTATGTTATATATCTTCATACCTAAAGGAGATTTTGGGGCATCGCTCTGTTAGGATGAGCAATTTTGTAATTTGGGAAATTGTGCATCCTTTCAATAGTTTTTTTTCAACCACCATTTTAATATAAAAGTCCTACTTGCTTTACTTATTAAAAAAAATTGATATCGAACATACGGGTTCATGTCAGAATGCATACCCATGTTCATTATTGACAGAAAAGTGTTGATGACAATTTGTACTGGATATTTTACCTATATTCTGATTAGATAATGTGTTACCAACTTGCCATGTCTAATAGTGAAGACCATTATACACTTCAATGTTAAAGACACTGTGAATATATTATAATTATCCAGAGTAGCCAAATATTTAAAATACTGATAAAGAAAATGTCATGCTTAGAAAATATAGCTCCACAAGACAAAGTGAACTTCTTGTAGATGACAGCTAAAACCCCATATTTGGTACATTGAATTTTCTTTGGCCAAAATATGAGTGACTTTGCTAGGTGAGAAATTATTAACCAATGTCTCAAGACACTGCATTCACGATGCATTTATAATTATGACATACAACCTAGGTTACTTTCTTTATTTTTAGTAAATACACACTATTATATCATAAACAAACTATGATTTTTTGGAAGTTTAAATCATCACGGTCTAAAGAATATAGGTAGTTCATGAACCTTCTAACAGATGTGCCAAACCAAAAAGGGAATGGACCAACATGGATGTTTAGTGGCTATAAGCTAGTGTAATTTTCATTTTTGTAATTGTGGGTGGTATAGGATCCCTATGAATTTCATGAGATAGATCCCTATGTCTACAAATTCTAAGTTACAATTAGATCACAAACTATTCCAAATAATTGGGTTTGATCTAGTCATTAAACAAAATATATCAACTTAAATTTAAGTGTGCAATTAACAACACAAAAAATTAATCTTCTGCAAAATTTAGCCCTAAATATCATAAAATATAACAATAATTTCCTCATGATGCCAAGAACATTGAAACAAAATTGTTGATTCATGAAAACCGCTAGATATAAAATATCATTATTGGAATTAACTGAATAGAGGAAGTTATTAATGCATAACCCATCTCCCATGAAAATTAGTCATAAATAGGTCATTATAATGATTAATTCTCATGGGAGTTGGGTCATGCACAAACGACTTACTCTATGTAATTAACCCCAAAAATAATATTTCGGATGTTGGACCGCAAATGGTCCAACATGCAACATATATAACTGAAACGACATCAAAATCATGATGTAAAACCAAAACAAGATATAAGAGTTTAATTCATTTAATGGTTTGGCTCTCTTTTCATCAACAAAGTGACCAAATTTTGATTGAAAACCAAAAATTGCGTTTCATAAACACCGAAAAATGCTTGTTGAATTGGTTTGCACCATGATCTATAGCAGGAGATTTGACTGGAGGTCCATGAAACCAGGCTTGGCTTGAACTAAAACTAAATTTTGGAACTATGTTGCACAAGATTCCAAAAGAGGGAGGACATGGGAACGAATGTCTAGAATGGATGGAACTTTTACAAAAATCCTGAGGGAACAGTAAAATTATGTATTTAAAAATTCTCAAACAAAATCCAAAATATAAAAAAGATACCTAGGGATTCTCAAATCTCCCTGGAAACTTCCAAATCTAAACCCAACAATCTTCACAACTTGGAAATGGTTGCATACAACCCAGTAGTCTCCACATCTTGGAAATGGTTGCTATATATATGGAATCGCTAAAGGTGAAAAGAATTATAGAAACCTTGATGGTTCTCTGTTATGCTCAGAAGACCCAAATCTACTCTATTCTTGCCTTCAAATGTAGTGGAATGGATGAAAACTGGGGAGGGGAGGGTACATTTTTTAAAGTAAAAATTTAGCGTTTCTTTTTTTCATTAGTTAATTCTCAATTTCCATGCCAATCTTGGTCGCTCTTCATTGACTAGGAAATGAAACAGAAATGTTTTAGTGGTTGTATAGGGCACAACAAGCCATAAAACATCTAGGCTTCGTAGCCTACCAAGGAGCGTCTATAAGATGGGAACGTTCTTAAAACCAGTTAGGGATGTTCCCAATACAATTCCGTCCAGATGGAATATTTTGTACTAGTCCCCAAGCTATATGCAACCAAGGATCCTCAAGTACAGGTTCCCAGGAGATGGGAACAGGTTTGCATCGTACATTTTTTTGGACTAAATCATGAGAAAGAGTCCTAGAGAAAAATGTGGGACTCTTCACCAATTTTTTTAATTTCAAAAGCTACAACCTTAATTTCAAATTTGAAAAGGAAAAACACAAATGTCTTTTAAATTATACATACTGCTGATCATGAGGAGTTAACTAAGAATAATCTAATTTTTTCATATAAAAGAAATATGTTTGTTATCAAATATATAGTAGTCGGGATACCATATTCTATTTTTCAGATATAGTACATTTTTCAGCCAGATCTCTTACATATGAGATGCTAATATGAGCATTTTTTATGGATCATTATTTTATTCATGGACTATTGTACTCTCCCATGTCAGGACTGAGTCTCAGGACACTCATATTTGAGGACTAATGTATCCATTTAGTCATTTATAGAGCAGTTATTGATGCCCATATTTATATCCGTGCTTTCTCATTGAATAGATGACGGTTTAGATGGATTATTTGCATGACAACATTTATTTTATTGTGTTATGGTTACCATTTCTCTTAATCATTAATAATTAATAATTAATAATTAATCATTTATCATTCATGAGATCTGAAGTAGATTATTCATTTACCTCCACCCTTCGATTGATCATAAGCTCGATCAATCGATCTTTGTTTCCTCCCTCTCAGAAACCACCTTTCACATACGTGCTTATCAACTATTAATAGGAAATAAATCAAACATTCATTTCATGAAATCATATATTCAAATAGAGATAAATTTACACACAGATATTTAGCCAAAATAGGCTTTTGCATTCATATGTAGTAACTATATATACAAAATAATCTTAGAACCTGTGTTCTGTTCTTCTTAGGCCTGATACATCTTTAGTCGATCCTTCCTCTAATTCCTACAGGCCTTATTGATCTCTCTAAGTATGCTTTTTTCCTCTATCTCCGTCCCTTGTCTATTTGTCTACTATATCTATGCCTTGTAGGCTTACACACACACACACACACACACACACACACACACACACATATATAAACAGAACTTTGAACCCAATTCTGGTTCAGATCCAATAAATACTCAACAATCTCCTACAATTCATCATTTGTTTTCTATTTTAAGTAACTTTCATTCCTATCTCAATGACTCGCTCCATTTGACATGGATTACTTACATGACTCATCTAACAACACATCACTCACCTAGTTACTCATCTAAATGACTCACCATCATCTAGAATCACATTATTTACATTTATTTACAAAGTGATAGTTAGAATACCATCAATTCATAATTTAAGACCCCTTCTAGACCTAATCATACTTTGAACTTGAATTTGGATGGAGAGCGGGATGCTCCTACATCAGACTCCCCAGGAAGAAAGAAATATGACCTCTAGGTCATATCCTTCCATTCTCAATATACCTGGATACCAAAACTTGTTCTGTAACTAATCATCCATCTCATCATGTTGTTTTTTCTTTGTCATCTTTAGTTCTCCTGGTTTCCAAATTTTATGTTGCAATGCTCCACTAGCCCTGCTTCTGTAATATTTTTATATCATTCATCCTCTCTTACTGCTTTTATTATTTGCTCTTCTGATGAAAATATTCATTCTTTCCTCGTGCTTTCTTTGAGACATCTTCACCATCAGCAACCTTAATTCTTCAATCTCCATATCCAATCTACCTTTGTCTGGTGCACATGCATCTTCTTTTCCTAAAATTGTTGTTGTCCCCTTGACTCTCTGCTACTATCCACTAAATTATAAAATAATTTAGTGCTTTTAACTGTTGTCTTTTTTTTTTCCAATGCTGTCATCAAACATTAAGCAATCATGTTTATCAACCCTTGGATTGATCAATCAGTCTTCTAATATTTCTAACTCTTCATCATAATTTCTGAATTTAGAAAAATTTCCTTTATCTTCAGTAGCCAACTCTGCAACAACAAATTCCTTTAGGTGCTGATCACCCTTTGAGACAATATAGTCTCTTCATATGTCATGAAAAATTTCTTCCCTAGTCTTTCAGTAACACCACTATCCAAATATGCAAGTGTTCTCTCTGATTTATTTCTATGAGACCATGTCATTTTGTTCTTCAATTCCAAAACAAATTTATGGCCTTAGTCCATGTTAAGAGTACATGGATACTCTCCTTCTTCTTTTACCTATGGGACGACCTCACAAGGTTCATTACATGTTATTCATGTAGATACTTACAATTCATTAATTTCAAAAATATTTAGATTTTCATTTCTCATTGACTCTCTTATCAGCACAATATTTTGCTGATTTGAACTCTCCCAAGTGATTAGATGAATTTATGTTCTGCTTCACAACAGTAAACATATTCTTCTGTCAATGGTTCAATTCTTCTTTTGTCTTTATTCCCCAAAGCATCCATCCTATCCTTCACAACCTGCATAGACACATATTTTAAGTGTTCTTCAATACCTGCAGTCATACACCAATAATCAGTTTAAAAAATATGAGACTCTGAATTCCCTATTGATATTTCCTATGGCATCCCTCTGTTGTACTCGTTTGAGCACAACATCAAATTTTCACCATCACTTATTTCTCCAATGGTCTGATACACAGGATGTATACACTCCTCATATGGTATCCTTTCATCTTCTATTACAACAGAATCATGTTCTGCTATCATGATTTTGGAAATCACATCTTCTTCTTCTTCAGACTTCATGACATTCCAAGGTGATTGTTCAACTTTTTCTCCCATCAGAATGCAATGCTGATTCTTCCCTATAGAAATGTCTTTGCACATTTCCTTTTTCTAGCTTCATCTCTAGATCATCTTCAATTGACCGTGTTCCTCCATCAAGAAACTCATCAATTAGTTCCTTTTGTTGCAATACTTTAGACCTTTCTTTATTTGAGAGACTACTTCATCATATTTGAGTTCATCAAATTTTAAGACAGTTTCAAAAGAATTGTTATCATCTGCAACAAAACCTGCAATCACAAACAAATCATCAGTCTAAAAAACATAAAACCTTTTGGTCTCATATGGCCTCACAGTCATCTCTTCCATAAGTTTATTTGTACACTTTATAGAATTCATGAGACTCATTTAGTCTCTTTTTTTCTTCTTCATCATCCTCTTCAAGAAAAGGACCCTGTTCATGTTCACAATATGAAACCTCCATCTCAGATTCAACTTCTCTAAGTTATTTCTTCAATCCAGTAACCATATTTTGTTGTAGCTTCACATGTAGTGAATTCCATCTTACCTCCCTTTTCATGACCCAACCATACCTCTGGTTTTCTTCTTAAGTAGCTTGCATCTGCTTCTCAAAGCACAAAATGATTTTCACTAACTCTAGAAACCCTCTGTCATCTTCTTGACTTATTTTCTTCTCTCTTCTGCTGTGGCTTTTCTTTGAATCCCTGCAATTACTTTCAATAGTAATTGTTTCTAGCTCCCTCTCCTGTTTTGTGAAATTCATCCTATTCAATTGTGGAATTCTTTCCTAAGCCTCCATCAACAAGTCTCCACACTTGTCTATTATACCTCATCAAGCTATATCTCCTTGAGCTTGACCTTTTGGTATTTCTGGTTCTTCTCCTCTAGAAAATTTTGAGCATCTCCTTTGCTCTTCTTGGCTTCTACAATTCCACTTCTCTTTTGAGAACATACACTAGTCCTCTCTTATCCAACTTCTGTTGGATTTATCGGTTATGTCGTTACCTTCTCTTCATAAGAAATTCTCTGTTCTTTGCTGGTATAGATGTACATAACCAGTGTCAAGTATAAACATCAATTATTCCATACCTTTAGAATTTTATTCTTGTACAGTTGGTTGTAATATCTCCACTACTATCATCAAAAGATATTCCTCTTCATTGAGAACATAATTGTCCTTGAGCACAAATCCCCCAATTGTTATTGCTGCAAACTACAATCTTTCATCAATCCACAAGACTACCAAATCCTTTCAAAGATTCTTCTGCATTCCTATGTGGGTAATAATCAACTTTAACCACACATTCTTTGTTTGCAATCAATCCTGAATACCCTCACACCTAAATAACCTTCTCACACACAATCGTTATTCTTCAATTTTATTTTAAATAAATACTAAAAATCAGAGTTTGATTTACCTTTCACGTAGAATACTTTTTCTTCCCTCCTCATGCATCACTAAGATTCTCCTCATGCTTAGTCAGTGAGCTGCATCCAAGATTTTGTAGCAAGTCTCCTTCTTGCCATTAATACCAAATCAAGCATTTTCAAGATCTTTATCCTATGATATTATAAGTTCTCTCCTAGAGAAATTTATTCATAGGCTCAACGGATCAACTGAGATACCTCATAGAATATTTGTCTTGCTTTGATACCAAGTGATGCTAGACCCGAACCAGAGTACTGTATTCAAATCACCCAATTGAATTAGTAAACCAATTCAAATCAGCCTTCCCAAGAATAGTTAGGTTCAAAGTTAGAAAAACCTCTAAACTTAGATGTCCAGATAATTCATTCCTTAATGATATCTCCGCAAGTTCAATTCCGCAAACAAGTTTCTGCAATTTCATTCCCCGCAACAGAGTTTCTGCAATTATGTTCCCACAACTCTGTTTCCTCAATTGCGGATTGTGGGTTGCGTATTTAACTTTTCAAGAATTTGAATTTTTGTAATTTCCCTCCCGCAAATATGCACCCGCAATGGCATTTCCGCATGCAGATCCAACTTTTCATTTTTCGAATTATGAATTCCACAAATCTTCTCCCATGACTTCTATCAGAACCGTTGATCTTCTACGAGGTAGATTTAGACCGTTGATTTGTTTTCTTTTGCGGATCTAATTTCAGACCGTTAGATCTTTGCGAATCCAATCTCCATCGTTGATCTAAGTTTTCTTTTGATCACCCAAGCCACGCACATGCTTAGATCCTCTTCATCAATACTTATAGTAATTGATCTCTATAGACCCCGAATCTACAACAAATATGCACATGCAGTAATCATTCATGAGATCCGAAGCGGATTATTCATTTAACTCTCCTGTTCGATTGATCAGAAGCTTGATCAATCAATCTCTATTTTCTCCCTCTCAGAATCCATCTTTGACACACGGGCTTATCAACTATTAATAGGGAATAAATCAAACATTCATTTCATGAAATCATATATTCAAACAAATATAAATTTACACACAAATATTTATCTAAAATAGGCTTTTGCATTCATACGTAGCAACTATATATACAAACTAATCTCAGAACCTATGTTTTGACCTTCTTAGGCCTGATACATTTTTAGTCAGCCCTTCCTCTATTTCCTAAAGGCCTTATTGAACTAAGTATGCTTCTGTCCTCTATCTTGTTGAATTATTATAACTTTGAAGTGTATTCACTTAGTGTACGTCGATGTTCCTATTGGGAGAATAATTAATATTGTACTAGGTCAGTAAAGAGTCATGAGGAAATCCCCTTCGTTGTAAGTCAGGTCATTAGAAACCTTCAAAATATAATAATATGATGTTTTGAGTCTCCCTAGGAAATCCATCCCTGTCAATTTTAGTGGGGCCGACTTAGTTGAGTGAAAAATCAAGTGAGCAGAAGAATATAAATAGAGGGAGGCGCTCCTCATTTGAAACTCACTTGTGCATAGCACATGGAGAGAGAGAGAGAGAGACATATTTGTTGGAGCGAGGTACACCTATTTTTGGGTCTTGTATTTTATATTTTATACATCTTATACAGAGAAATTTTTTGATGGATTTTCTTCCCCATGAGGGTTTCCCAGGATAAATCTTTGTGTTCTTTTTGTGCAGTTGTGCTTGTATATCTTTTAGTGATATTTTGGATTATGGTTATGCTGGTGTGATGCTAAATGTTATAAGATATAAGATAACCATTAAAAACTAAACATGGTATCAAATCCACCCTGAAATAAGTATTTGTGTAGCCAAAATAGTGCTACATCTACATCTATTAAAGATTAGGGTTTCATGCTTGAAAACCCTAAAATACTAAAACTAGTAGTTTTGGTAGATTCGCTATATCTCAATATTGGAGAAGGATCAAGAGCCAAAATGTTCACAGGACGAAGATAAATTCCTAATGTACACTATGAAAACGTTTCAACATCATTTTTCTATATTCTAGGAGATAAGATTCCTCCAAATCAGGGTTCTAGCCTCTCCAAGGATTCATCCTTAAATAGGTGACTTAGGGAGAATTTCTATATCTCAGGATACAAAGGTCCAAATGAAATTTATGAATATGTTATATAAATGGAATATACTGTACTCTATGTGGTAAAAATTTTAGATCTTGAAGGTGAACTAGTTACATGTGGCAGTTCATACAAGTTCGTTCTTCTTAACAGTCTTGAAATAAGCCATCTTTGGAAAATGAACATAAGTCCGAATTGAAGAAACCAATTCTTCTCTAACCTATGGTGTTGGAAAGAGGAAATGTGAGGCTACCTCAATCAAAGTTTAATACATAGAGGAGTAGTAGTTTCTAAGATATCATAGAAACAATATCAGGCATTCTGTAGAAGAAACTGAAGAAAACTAGGGCATCAGATATTTTGCAGTTTTGATCACAGTTTTGGGAAAATGAGTATACTACTCAAATGGTCTTGATGAGTTGCATATTTATATACAATCAGATATGAAAGATACCTCATTTGAAAAATTAGGGTTTCTGTATCAAACCTAGGTCTACCAGAAGCAACATTCCAGAAAAGCTTTCAAGCAAGCATGAGATTGAAGCAATCTC
Source organism: Pseudotsuga menziesii (assembly GCA_001517045.1). Taxonomy (NCBI): domain Eukaryota; kingdom Viridiplantae; phylum Streptophyta; class Pinopsida; order Pinales; family Pinaceae; genus Pseudotsuga; species Pseudotsuga menziesii. Next base: position 12,300 of record LPNX011139068.1, read on the forward strand.
ATTGGTCAAAGAAGAAGCTGTCGATCCAGAAGGAGACGATGACAAACAAACAAAGATAAGTATTTGAATTGTATTTCTTGTATATGTTGTGTATTATGCATGATAGAATGTTTGCATTAATGACAATATACTACTAATATGCATGTGATGGGTAAGTATCCCATGGTGCTATACAACTCTCCATTTCTACTTGTTTAGAATGAAAACTCTTTGCTGACATATTGGATTAGTGCACAATCTAAATGATGACATGGTAGAGATGGAAGGCATCTCAAAATCTTCCGTGAGATATGGATGAATGTTGTATTGGCTAAACAGTTGCATGATGCATAAGAATTTGTCATTATGCATATGCTCTATGCACTTAGTTCTAACCATGCAACTGGTGCATTTGAATTGTAAGAAAGGTCATGTACAACCACCTACAAGAAAAGGAGGATCAGACTTGTTATGAAGAGAAAGTGATGACAATTCAAGATTCACTCCAATAAACATGAATTTGAAGCTCCCAGGGTCAGAGACACCGTGACAGAAGAAAGAGCTTCAGAGAGCGGTAGATCCACCTCGAAAGATGAAGACCACCTTGGGTATGAGAGATAACTCAAGCTGAAGAAAAGTATGGTGAGACTACCAAACCAAATTAAGAGGCCTCAGACACACTATAGTTTTGTAACACAATTGGGTGGCATCATTGATGCAAACCCTTCCAGCTATAGAAGAAGCTATGATCAAAGAGTAATAGTTGATCATGAGGAATGATGTCTACGATATGGTTCCAAGACATGAAGGGATGTTTGTAGTGTCTTCCATATGGATCTACAAGAACAAGTGTACAAATCAAGGTTTGTGGTTTGTCTTAGAAAGAATAGACTATGGCATGACATACTCTATTGACTAGACAGACTTCTTCAGTAGAAGTATATATCAAGCAAAGAACCACCTGTATAGAATATACTTTATATGAGCTTAGAAGGCACCCATAAATTTAACAAACATCTAGGAGCTTGACAGATCACCTAGAGTGATAAATATATTAACCTTTGCTACAAGGTTGAAGATGGAAACCTATAGAAGACAACAAGCTCACAGATGGGTGTAAGAGGAACTTTTCGACAAAGTTCAAGATAAAGGGATTTTGGTATCTAGTAATCTGAGATGGATACATAGTGGCATAGGATGCTACCTGTCACTCCAGTAAAGAACCCAGAGGGAAGATGATGCTCCACTTTAGGGGGAGTGACTACATAATATATCTGAGTTCGACATGGTACGACATGATGTATAGCTTCTTGATGGACCGAGATTTTACCAAGAGTAAAGTGGGATATACACCAGATGGATGTAAATCCAATCCTTCCTTAATGGTGTGATTGAGGAAACGGTTTACATCGAATAGCCATAAGGATTTAAAGTTGAAAATAGACGGACTCACGTATGCAAGTTGAAGAAGGCCCTGTACAGTCTAAAGTAAGATCCTAGAGATTGGTATGGAAGGATAGATTTTTTCTTGATGAGCTTGGAATTTACCAAGAGTAAAGTTGATCCTAACCTTTACTTCAAGGTTATAGATGATGAACCTGCCATACTATTACTATATGTGGATGACCTATTTCTAATAGGGAATGAGAAACATATTAAAGAATGTAAGAAGAAGCTCGCTGAGGAATTTGAGATGAAAGACCTTAGTTAATGCACTATTTTCTAGGTTTGGAAGTGTGGAAAAGTTCAGAAGGAATATTTCTCAATCAGGGAAAGTATGCAGTATAAATTTTGAAAAGATTTGATATGTTGGAATGCAAATCCATGGCACACCCATGGATACCAACCTGAAGTTGTTGGCTGATGAATCATCAGAATTGGTGGATGTGACTCAATATAGACATATTTATGGGTCATTGATGTATCTAACAAATACAAGACCAGACATTTGTTTTGCTGTGAACACCTTGATTCAGTATCTAGTTCAACCTAGACATGTTCACATGATAGCTGCAAAACATGTGATGATATATCTAAAAGGGACTATAGAATCTGGTCTATACTATGATGCAAACCATTATTACATATTGTATGGCTATACAGATGCAGATTGGATTGGAAGTGTCTCAGACAAAATATGTACATCAGGTGAATGTTATAGTCTGGGGTCTACTATGATTTCATGGTTTAGGAGGAAAAAATCTAATGTTTCTCTTAGCACGAATGAAGCTAAATATATAGCAGCTTGCTCTGCTAGTTGTGAATCCATATGGATTCAGAAACTGCTGTCAGGTTTATTCAACCTAGAGTTAGATACCACCGCGATTCTATGTGATAACCAGAGTTGTATAAAGATGATAGAGAACCAAGTGTTCCACGATAAGTCAAAGCACATATAAATTTGATATTTCTACATTCAAGATACGATATAGAAGGGATACATAAATCTACAGTATGTGAGTACCAATGAACAAGTTGCTGATGTGTTGACAAAGCCTTTGTCTTGAGTAAAGTTTGAATACTTTCAAGACAAGCTTGGTGTTTTCAGAAATACCTTTCCTAAAAGGGGGAGTAGTGATGTTGCAGTGGGAGTGTATCACCTCTGGAAATTTGTCCTAAATTGATCCGTAGACTTATGTCTCCAAGAAAGAAGAAGGATTGTATCATCCTTGAACATTTTTTCTAAAGTGATCCCGTGACTTTGGTCCTTGAGAATGTGGTGGGATTGTATCATCCTTGGACATTTGTCCTAAACTGTATCTGGTGGCTTCGGTTCTTGAGAACGTGGTGGAGTTGTATCATCCTTGGAAACTTGTCCTAAACTATATCTGATGGCTTCAGTCCTTGAGAATGTGGTGGGTTTGTATCATCCCTGGACATTTTTCCTCAACTATATCTGATGGCTTTGGTCCTCAAGAATGTGGTGGGGTTGTATCATCCCTGGACATTTGTCTTAAACTATATATTCTGGCTTCAGTCCTCTATAATGTGGTAGGATTGCATCATCCTTGGACTTAGTCCTAAAGATATAGGGAGTGATTATCCCGTAATTGTATCCGGTGAATTCGGTTGTCGAATATGTGGTAGGATTTGTCATCCCTGGACTTAAGTCCAAAAGTGATCAAAAGACATTCGTCTTTGTATTATGGATTGCAGGTTGTTATTGATGATGTTACTGATTAAAAGATTAGAGTATGATGATGATGATGTTACTGATCGAAAGATCAGAATATGATGATGATGATGATGTTGTTGATCGAAAGATCAGAGTGTGATGATGATGTTGTTGATCTAAAGATCAAATTGTTGCCGATGATGATGATGTTGCTGATCAAAAGATCAAAGTATTGATGATGATGTTGTTGATCGAAAGATCAAAGTATTGCTGATGATGTCATGCTAATGATGTTGCTCAAAGTATTGCTGCTGCTGATGATGATGATCGAAAAGTTAAAGTATTGTTGATGATGATGTTGCTGATTGAAAAGACTAAAATTATGTTGATGATGTTGTCAACCGAAAGAACAAAGTGCTGCTGCAAAGGATAGAGAAGATTGAAGTGCTGCTATAGAGGATTGAAAATATTGAAGTACTGCTGCAAAGGATTGAAAAATCAAAGCGTTGCTGCAAAAGGATCAAGTGATCATATGATGTAGAAGATGAAGACATTAAAGAGTAGGTGTTCCAAGCTACTGATGAATGTTGAAAAACTTCTTGTGACATATAGATGTATCACCTTGATGATGTTGAAGATGCTCTCTCTCCTCCTCCTATTATTGTTTTTGTTGTTGTTGTAGAATACCCTTCTCGTTAAGGGGGGGTGTTGAATTATTGTAACTTCAAAGTGTATTCACTTACTGTACCCCAATGTTCCTATCAAGAGAATCATTTGTATTTCATTGTACCCCGATGTTCCTATTGGGAGAATCATTAATATTGTACTAGGTCAGTAAAGAGTCATGAGGAAAACCCTTCCATTGTAAGCTGAGTCATTAACACCCTCCAGAACACAATAATATGATGTTTTGAGTCTCCCTAGGAAAGTTGGCCCAATCAAGTTTAGTGGGGCCGACATAGTTGAGTGAAAAATCAAGTGAGCAGAAGAATATAAATAGAGGGATGTGCTCCTCATTTGAAACAAGTAGATACTCACTTGTGCATAACGCATGGAGAGAGAGAGAGAAATATCTGCTGGAGGGAGGCACACCTATTTTTGGGTCTTGTCTTTATCTTTTATACATCTTATACAGAGGAAATTTTTGCTGGGTTTTCTTCCACATGAGGGTTTCCTAGGATAAATATTTGTGTTCTTTTTGTGCAGTTGTGCTTGTATATCATTCAATTATCTTTTGGCTTATGGTTATATTGTTATGATGCTAAATGTTATAAGATCTGAGATAACCATTAAAAACTCAACATATCTATGTCCCCTATCTATCTGTCTACTATATCTATGCCTCATAGGCTTATATGCCCCAATTTTGGTTAATAACCAATAAACACTCAACAATCTCCTACAATTCATCAATTGTTATCTATTTTAAGTAACTTTCAATCCTATCTCAATGACTCGCTCCATTTGACATGGATTACTTACATGAATCATCTAATGACATGCCACTCACCTAGTGACTCATCTAACTGACTCACTATCATTTAGAATCACATATTTTACATTTATTTACAAAGTGATAGTTCGAATACCATCAATTCAGAATTTAAGACCCCTTCTAGGCCTAATCCATTAGAAAAAATTTCAACTCAAAATGGGCCTTTTAACTTTGATTCAAATTCCATGTCATCATGTGTTAGCCAATGAAATTGCTTTAAATTTAAAATACCGTATAGGTATTAAACACTTTTTTAATATAAATTTGGGGATAGGTATCATAGAAAAAACTACTTTTTTTGTTTGTATTTTCGACATATCTCCCCGTATTTTTACTCAAATTTCGATTGGGAGAGCTCGTTGGATGCAGAATTAAATTCTGCATCCAACGAGTACCCACTCGGCATACTTTTGATGGACCCCTCTACCCCAAAAACAAGAAATACCTAAAAAAATGGAATGATGACATCCAACGAGTACCCACTCGGCATACTTTTGACGGACCCCGCTACCCCAAAAACAAGAAATACCTGAAAAAAATGGAATGATGACATCATCATTCCAATTTTTCAGGTATTTCTTGTTTTTGGGTAGCGGGGTCCTTCAAAATTATGCTGAGTGGGTACTCGTTGGATGCAGAATTTAATTATGTATCCAACAAGCTCGCCCGATCAAAATTTGAGTCAAAACATGAGGAGATATGTCAAAAATACAAACAAAAAATTAGTTTTTTTCTTTTCTTCCTCCAGAATTAATAAATATTATTTTATTTAAAAGTAGTCATTACGCAGTAGAAGATTGATTATCCAAGGAAGCTGCGTTAGCAATTTGAAACTCTCGACGTTTCGATCCTTACTCTTTTTATTATTTTATTATTTTATTAATTCTTTTTAGGAGGCCCATTTTGAGTTGAAATTTCCTCTAATGAAGACTTTGAACTTGAATTTGGATGCAGGGTAGGATACTCCTGCATCATGAGGTGGCTCAACTACAACAACTAGTCATATCTAGAAGTTAGTCTCGCTTGGAATCAACTACCTACTCAAACAACATGGTCAGCCTTAAATGCATAAGGAATCTTAGATATTCTTTCATGGTTGCAACTGAAACTCCCCAAGAATCTTTCGTAAGTTTCTGGGCATGACAGTTCATGGAACAACTTGAAGTAAAAGATTATTTATTCCTGAGCTGATTTTATGCAAGGATTGTTGGCTATAACTGTCTTGATGATTTAGCAGCCTGAAGATCAAAGATATTCATGATTGTCTGAAAATTAATGTAACATAATAGCTAAGGGTTCGGTTCATTCACAAGTTGTAAGAGACACAATAGAGTTCCTGTGACAGTAACTGCAATTTTTATATTAATAAAAGAGTGACAATTCTCATTATTTATCTGTTGCAGCCTTTGTGAGCTTTCAACAACATCTTTGTTTGAAGGCTAGGGCTCGCCTTCTAACAAAGTTGCTGGTAGTTTAAATGCTTTAGTATTTTTATTTTTATCTAAGTGTGGAATTTCAGTTTGATATATCTTCATGGTTAGCTGCAACTACATTTGTGTAGTGATTGCATCACTTGGTTTTCCTTTGGTTTGTTGTAGGTGATTCGGTTTGATAGTCGACTATGTAGTTAGTATTCCCTTTTATGCAGAAGTGTGTAGTAGTTGTTACAGACTTGCTCAGCCCTTGTGTGTGTGTGCTATTTATATTTCTATGGTTTGATTATTTAGATAAGTCCTTTGCATTGGTGAATTTGATTTTGGATAATGAGTAGAGATATTTTTGATTTGGTGAATTAGACTTTCATTTCCTGCAAAAGTAATTCTAGGTGGATTTTCCTTTAGATCATAAACCTTCATATTAGTATGATAGGAAATATAAGTTATTTTCAATTCCTAGATGGGTAATGTTACTTTGATTTCTTACAAGGAGTTGAGTTGGATGAGCAGTAACTAGAACTGAGTGACTTTTATTTTACTTATCAACTACTGAACATGTTTATGCATATACTTTGCTAATTTCCTTTGAAATAACAGACTTCCTTGGGTTGATAGTTAAATCTTGAACACTCTTCTTGTTAATTAATTAATGAGCATATAGAGTTCCCAACCATGTACAAGTAGAATATTTTTTGAAGTTACATTATTTAAACACTCCTTAGTCTTTATAATCAATAGAATGACAACCAAAATGAGATTTATGGTCTTATCAGATGGAATCAATTTCACCGATAGTCATCTTGGTGATTCAATATCAACAATTCGTGGATATGTTACAGGATGAACTCATAATTAAATTTCATCATTCAGCATCAACAATTCATGGATAAAATATAGGATAATCTTATAATAAAAACTTATAAGTTCATCATTTACCATCAATGGTTCATGAGTGCATTAGCTAGACTTAAGACATGGTTACAATTCTTCATTCTTAGGGTTAAAGAATGGACAAATTTTTTGGATGAGGTCTTCAAAGTAGCATTTTTCAAGGAGCAATTAACATTCATACTAGTGCATATTTTTTTAGTTCAGAAGGTTCCACATGCTTGCATCATATGAAATATTTGATGCATGAATGGTCAATTACCAATATCTTGCATAAAGCTTCAAACCTTTTAATAAAGTTGTCATTTAGTTATATTTTTGCTCTTTGTTGTAGTTCGATTAGTAAACACACACTAATTGAAATTTTATTATAGTTAGTTTTAATTTAATATGAGGTAATATAAAAAATATGCATTGTGGTATGAAATTAATATTAGCATCTAATATTGCTTTTTTTTCTAGATGACAGCAATTGATGACTCTATAGATAATGATCCAAATTATGTTGAGGCTGCATTGGATATAGAATGAGAAGAAGAATATGATGATGATGGTGACGATTATCACGATGATGGGGATGAGGTTGATCAATATGATGAGTTTGGATGATCATGAACATGATCTTTATGATGATGTTGGTGGTGCTAGTTAGATATTGATGATATGCATGAACATGATACATTTTGGATTATATTTACATATATTATTGTTGATATATAACTATGGTACATTTATAATTTTGACTTTTATATCTATATATAGAGATCATACAACATTTTTTTGGTTAGTTTGGTATTTAAATCACATATATATTTGGCTTCTTTTTACTTTACTGTAATGATAACCATGAAAGGTTTTGGTATGTTGATTAGACATTTGAATTTTAATTGATTTGATTGAAGAACATGATACATTTTGGATTATATTTACATATATTATTGATCATATCTAACTATAATAAATTTATAATTTATATATATATGGATATGACACAACTTTTTTTTTGTTAGATCGATATTTAAATCATATACATATTTGACTTCTTTTTACTTTACTCTAGTGATATCCATGAAAGGTTTTGATTTGTTAATTAAAAATTTGAATTTTAGTTTATTTGATTAAATAAGATGATGAAATTATTAGTAATGTCTTGTTTCTTTATTGATATTGGAAATTTTCAATGTTCTTTTGATGAAGAATTAGTATGTATATATGATGATATTACTATTTTTTATGGATGTTGAGAATTTTCAGTAAACTTCTTCAGAAATGGTATGTTTTAAATTTGAGTTTTTGATGATATTTGTGAATTTTGAAATATTTCAATATTTAATTTAAATTAATAAAATGGATACAAAAATAATAAAAATTGTTATATTTCACTATTAATAATTGAAATTTAAATTCTTAATTAACAATAAATGAAAAACAAAAAGAAAAATGGATTCAATATTAGATGCAACACTAATTGCAAAATTGAATGAAAAAACATAATGCAAAAATAGATGTCACACCAAACACAAAAGTGGATGTCACATAAGACAAATGTGGACACAAAAATGGGCGTCACACTAAACATAAAATTATATGCAAAATTGGATACAAAAAGTAGACACGATTGATGGCTCAAAACTAGATTCAATACTAGGACCAAAACTATATGCAACAGTAGATGCAATAGTGGATTCTTGGATGGACACAAAATTGGATGATAAAGTTGGAATAAAATTGCATGCATCATTCGATGTAATACTAGGCACAAAACTGTAATCAACACTTGGTGCAAAGAAAGACTTAAAATGAGATACAATATTGGAAGTAAAATGGGAGGAAACATTGGATGTAAAATGGGATGAAACATTGGATGCAAAACTAGATGCAATATTGGATGTAAAACATGATGCAACATTAGACACAAACATGGGTGCAACACTAGGTGCAATGCTTGGTGCAAACCTAGATGCAAAACAAGACATCAACCAGGATGGAATAGTAGGTGCAAACCTAGACGCAAAATAATATGTGAAATAGGATGATATTTTGGGCATAAACATGGACAAAAAAAATATGTAAAATGGGATGAAAAATTAGAATTAAAACTAGACATAAAACTAGATGCAAATCGAGATGCAATATTGGGACAAAAAATGGATTTAGTGGTTTTCCTTTGTATGGAACCCTTGGAATTTCTAGAAAATTTGTGTGTGGTAGGAATTTGATGATTTCATAAAAATAGTGTTAAATAATATTTATCTTCAATATGAGTACTTTGAACACTTTTTTGGTGAATAATATGCACCCTCATGTTGGGAATTTAATGTGCCTGCGGGGTGCATAGATCCTGTATGATGTGATGATGCCTCACATCTGGCAACCTCTATGCACCCCATAGGTGCATTAAATGCCCCATATTGGGGTGCATATTGATAGTGGGCATGGACTTCGATGTATTTTTTTGTTACCAAGTTAGATAATATGATCCTATTTTGTGCATTTATATTGTACAAATATATAGACTGAATCATGTGCACTACATCATGTTGTTAAGTTTTACTAAAATATTAAATGCAAAGTTTCCATTGTGAAAAAAGTAGATTGGTTAATATTTATTTTCAAATATGTAAAATTATTTTGCAATTAGTTTGTTGTTAGGATACCTTTGGATATGAATAGACTTAGTGGACTACATAATTAATTTATTTTTTACTCCTAAAAAGACACAGAAATGTGATTGTTTTTTATTGGTGTTTTTTTTCTTCTTACTGGTGGTTTTTTACAAGTTTCTTTTTACTCATAAAAAGACAGATATCTGGTTGTTTTTTACTCGTGGTATTTTACAAGTTGAGAAAATTGATAACTAGATCTTAAGGGATATAAAATTTATTGAACTTGTATATCAATGTTTGGATTTGTTTATATATGAATAGGTTACTTGGAATAACATTGATCTATGGCTCAATAGTAGTCTAGGTTATGTAGATGGCTAGATATACCAATGACACAATATCTCAGTTTTAATCAAATGAAATTTAGATGTCTACATATTGTCCCATGATCAAAAACATATCTTGTGACCATTTGAGGCACCTTTGTACACTAAATCATTATATAGTAGAAAAAATCCATGTAAAATACTAAATTTTAAACAAGAAAGTCAACATTTTATCTATTGAACGTTCACATTACAATGCTCAACTACTACTAATGAATTTAAATAGTATCCATTTGAAAAAAATTAATGTTATACCATTAAAACAATCATAACCTATACATATACAAACTATATTAATCTCCAATTTTGTCAGCTTTCTATAGGTTGCATAAGAAGCAATGAGTGATATGCTTAAGGGTCATGTTTTCTTTACCATAGATGATTGAATTTCCATGGCCAAGGAGCCCACTTGAACTAAATCCATAAAATACCACATTCATTAAGAATGAATAAGAATATAGGGGATATATATGCTATGGAAGATATTTCCCACTACAATTATCAAGAATATTGCTATCAACACACCACTTCAACCAGACCAACACTTGCAAATCACCATATATCCATTTTGAAAAGGCCTTTATTCCCAATATTCCTTGCACTACACTACAGTATACAAAGAATATTAACTCCAAATACACCACAATGAAGTGTAACAATCCATTCTAGAAGTATGGATGAGAGATCAGGGAGAATAGAGGCAACAATGGACACAAGATGCCTATCACTAAATTTAAAAATTATAACCCCGTCAAGTGCAAACACAACAAGTCCATGCCCAAAAAAATAACAAGGGATGTTATTATTACTACAACTATAGGCATTGAGGGTGACATAACACTATCATCCCCAATGTCAAATGCAATCAACAGATCCAAAACAATAGAACAATGTTGACACAACCTACTATAAAAGAGATGGTTCATATGCATAGAAGATTACTTATATAGGTGAGAAATTGGAAGGAGCTATTGGCATTAAACTTGGCCACATATTTTGTAAGAAATTATTTGGTTGCGAACCTATTTCTTTTTCTATCCACAATGAAATCTTGTATCATCCTTCTATCTACTAGAGAGCTAGAGAGGCCATCTACCATGAACCAACCAATGAATACAAGGTTGATCAATATTGTCATTAATAATGGAACTATGAAAGAGGAAATATTGTAATCCATGCTTCCCTTTCTATCATTTCCACCTCCATCCAAGTATTCTTTCAGAACTTTTGAAGTCTTGACTTGAAATCCTCTAGATTCTGCATCTTTAGAACTGAAAGATTGTGCTTGAGTAATTTCTTCCACACATGATCATAGAAATCATGCAGTGGTATGCATAGAAAAACAATATCTCCTCTAGTGATTGAGGAATTGTTCTTGTCTATAAGTTTACATAGTAAATTGGGTTCTACGTGGGAATTCACGATAGAATAATCCTCTATAAATCCCTACCATTCTACAATATGAAAGAGGTGGTCATTGTACCCATGGAAGTCATTTCTGAGACATGTGAAACATTGGAGTATGTAGTGGGTTGAATTAAAGATTCCTTTCAATAGGTATTAGATGAACACACATCTTTTTGTTGTTTTCTATTGTCCATAATACAATTCAATTGCAATTGCATTGACAACCCCATATATTGACATCTCATATTGCATCTCTTAAAGACATGAATTGCAACATGATGGAATCCACAACAGGGGAATTGGATTTCATGAATTCCCTCATGGAAATATTCGGTGGATTGTGTTAACACCTCTATGTTGAACAGTTGAGGAAGAGGTATGATTGAGGAAGATAAAAGGATACATAAATTTGCAAGGTTTAATAGTTTTGATTCCATTATTAAATTGCATGTAATGGTTAATTTGGCATGCAATCCGAAGGTGTAAAGCAATTGGGGTGAAATCTACGGTTTAAAATGGATCTTCTATGCCCAAGATGTGTAGGATATAAGTTATGTGGAGAAGTGGATGTGGTTAACAAAGCTTAAAGATCAACGGTTATGGAATAAAGCAAACAAAATCTACGGTAGAGGGATAGTCTGCTAAATAAAGATGTACACTTGAAAAAATTAAAAAGGCTAGTGGAATGTGTACAGCCAATCTCAATCCAATGATTTAAACAAAAAGTGAAAACTCATCGACAGTCATTATTGGTTTTGGAGGGTAAAGTTACGAGATGGTTAAAAGGGAAAGGTGGTAGCGGAATGTAAACCATGTTCCATGTGGAAAATTGAAGTGAATTCCGTGGAGAAAAGTAGTTTGGGAAAAAATCCTTGATGAGGGCTCTGGAAAGGACCGTCGTATAAAGGTAAAGTTGACTTGGTTTAAAAAATCATTTCATTTGTGTGCTATGGGAGAAAGGAAGGAGATAGTCCACCATCTTTCCAAAGTCAACTTTTACATGTTTACAATCACAAGTAAGCCTTAAAACACTTACACTTGGTTCAAAGAGTTACTTCCATTGTTTGTTATGGAAAAGGAACAAGGTTTAGGAGTTTTATGCAGGGTTTTGGATGAACGGGAGGAATTTGTTGTTGATAGGGAAACAAACATATGTGACCCTCTTTTATTAGTTGGAAATGTATCAGTCTCGAAGGAGCGGTTGCGGCAGTGTAATTTACAGGGAAATGATGTTCTGAATATCTATAGTTCTTTTTCTTATTATTTTTCTATTGAGCAAACCTTACCATTTCCTGAATTTGTTTAATGGTACGAAAACAGTTATTTCCCCTCCGAAAGAGTTGTCATGAGTCATACCACGTCCAAAATACTTTGTAAGGTTGATGCAAAAGCCGTTCGTGGAATACTGAACCTACCTAATAATTTCCCTGATAATAGTGAGTCTTTGAATGAGTCGGTCTTAGTCAAAATGTATAAAAGTCGTAAAACCGAAGTTAGAAACCAATTTCTGTCCAGTATTCTGAAATATGGTCAGCCATTAGAAGGACTTTTTCTACCATATAATGCTAACATTTTCAAAAAAGAGGTACAGATGGTTATGTCTTTAGTTAGCCAAATTCTAGGTTTAGATGATGATATTCATATCAGTGCAGTTGTTTTAGGTTTCTTATTGAGAATAAGTTCAATTGATCCTGAGTCCCATTTAATCCACTGTTTCAATCTGGATGAGTATTTGGCTGAAGTTATCCATGTCCAATTGGTCGAATTTCCCAAAGTTAGGTTTTTTAAATATCAGTCATACCTACTGAATATTTTGTTGTGTTCAAATGTGTTGGAATTGCAATTCCTATCCACCATTTTCTCTCCAGATCTTCCAAAACAAATCAATATGTTTGATTTTGTAAATATAATTATGGCTAAGATGTATAAGTTTCTGTTTGATGATGTATTACCAATGGTGTTAGAAGAAATGAAACTCATGCTACAGTCTTCCTCAGAGGACATAATAGGAGATTGGTTCTTATCTAAGGATTTTACTATTTTGAGGGTGTATGGATTCACTGGGGAACCATACAAGCTACCTGTTTTTCTAACTCCAAGATTATTTGCACTTGAGTTTATGAGGCAAAGATTGTGTGCAGAAGAAGAGCATTTCGGGGCGTTCAAAAAATCTTCAAATGTTAAGTTTCCTCTTAAAGTTGGTTCGTTTATTTTCAAAAACAAAAGTGCCTTGTTGGTTATAAAAAATTTATTAGAAGTTATGGATTTCCAAAAGGAGCAAAGAATTAATTATGATCCACATCACCTAATTTCTCAGAGAAAGCAATCAAACAAAAATAAACCATTCAATCATCAAGTTGTCAAAGGTTTAGATAAAATAGCCAATTTGTCTCGTTTTGAAGAAATTTTAGGAATTGATGAGGGTAGGAGCAATGAGTCGATTGCAGCAGTTCAAGCGCCTGATAATCCTAGCATTTTGAGCAAGAGGAGTCTTTCTGAGATTGAGAGTATGGATGTGGATGAAAACATTTCATATAAAAATATCAAAACATACTCTTAGGATGATCAAGTTTTAGAAGAAATAATTTCAGAGGATTCAAAGAAAATGGTTTTGTTCCCAAAAAAATCTGTACAGATACGTCAGTATTCCTTTAAAGGAGAAGGTAGTGCAGAGCCCAGTTCATGTTTCAAATCCAAAGATTATTTAGTGTCAAGTTATGTTGAAAAACAAATGCAGTCATTAGAGGAATCCATAAATTTGATTCCTAGAGTTAGAAGTCTAATGAATCAAAATACATTGTTGATTTCTACTCGAGATGTGGAGAGGAATACCTTGAAGTTTGTTGTGGTTAATGATAAAAAAGTATCTGAGATGGAAGTGAATTTAGATAAAATTAGTGTTCCCAATAAGATATAGCTCCATAAACATATTGGAGATGTTATCTATTCCGATTTATTACATGCTATTATAAAAGTTAACAAATTGCAGGTCCTTGTAGATAAAATGGAAGTCCAATTGAAGCATGAGAAAGTAGAAAATAAAGCAAATCTGATCCATATTAAGAAGTTACAGGGGCATGTCATAAGCTTAGGAAGCAAACCAGGAAATGTACAGGAAACCAATAAGCTTTTAGAAAAAAGGACAATACCATATAAGTATTGAAAAAGAAGATTAAAATCCTAAATACTGAACATGCTCAGTCCCCAGAATTATTTACATTGCAGGAAGAAAAAGATAAAGTTTATAAAGAGATGATGGATTACAAAGGCAAAGCATTGAAACTACAAGACGAGAAAAACAGCTGGGAAGTGGAAAGAGTTGAATTGATGACCCATATTTTGAAGTTAAAAAAATATCAAAACGATGAAAAGGAAATTATGGAAGAACTGATGAGTCAAACTCCTGTTGACACAGATTTATCTCTTATGAACATTGAAAAACCATTAAGTGAATTTTTTGCAGATGATCTGTTAGTTCCTATGTCACGTGTAAGTTTGAAGGATGTGGAAATAAAAGAATTAAAGGAATAAAATGTGAAGATTAAATCAGAATTGGCTAGAATCATTGAAGAGAAGAATAAAACATTAAATGATAAAATCCAGTTCCAGAAAATTTTTAATGAGTTGAAGGAAATAGGTATAGGAGAAGCTCCTCTATAAGGAGCTAAAAATTTAATTTGGGATACATTATCTATGGGAATCACTAAGTTTAGACACTATTTAAATTGTATTGATGATCAAATCACATTAGTCAATTTAGCTACTCAAAGACTGAAGTTGGCAAATGAGACCATGGAAAAGAAGCCTCTAAATACAGCTCAGAATGCTTTAAATTTTTTGAATTATCTAACATATCAAAAGTTGCAGGACATCAGAATTAAGGACAGAGTAGCTATTGTGCTATGGGCGAAGAAATTTATTAACAAACATCAGCTCATGAAGGTGGTACAGGATAAAGAAAATACAATGTCTTCATAGATAAGGGATTTCAAGCTTGCTTTCAAGGATCTATTTGAAGATGGCCTCCCTTCTTTCTGGGACGATGAAGGAAGATTATTTTCTCAAGAACATTATCATAGTATACTAGTACAAAATCGCATGGACTATTCCAAGTTTGAAGATTTGGTTAAAGGGCTGACTGGAAAAGATCATTGTAGAAAAATTGACAGAGGATTTCAAAGTATTACAGAAGTTTTTAATCATTAGAAGAGAATCTCCCACAGTATCTTATGAATTCTATGTGTATCTAGAGGTATCCATTAGAGAAATGATAGAATATGACACACGAAATGCAGAACAATGGAGGATCCTGGAAAGATTCGGGAAGACCAAGTATATACTTCATCCTTGAGAACAGGTGTCGTGCATCGTGGAGCTGCTCATTTAGGACACCCTGCAGTCACTATGTTGATTATAATCAAATGATCTATTATTAGAATTGAAGCATGTAGTTTTATTCCTAGTTGTTAGGGGTATAGTTACAAAAAAATTTGATTAACATATTATTTGGTTATTGATCTTCTTGGAAAGAAGTTATCCTTGTATATATTTGAATTTATTTGATATATTGGGGGTTGGAACCCATATGTTTTAGACTGATATTTTTGAGAACTTATGATTTTTGAATGAAATAACAAAGTTGAAATGTTGGTGAATATTCAGAGATTCTTGTGTCGTTTATATTACAATCTATGCCTTCTTTCCATGTGATTGTCTTCTTAGTGTTTACTTTCCATTTTGTTTTCTTCATATCTGAAACATAGTGTTGAATAGTTTTAGAATTCATACTTCTTATGCTCTGGCTATTGTATCAGATATTTCACAAATATTTCTGCTAAAGTTGATATGGAATTCATCTGTGATGCTCTATATTGATGGATTGTTCATGTTTCTTTCATATTCGCCTGAAAATCAATGAATGACCATGACTGAATGGTTATATTTCCTTTGTTGAGATTATGTGTATGAAAGATTTGTATTATCTTAATCTATTTGACTCCATTTCCCAATGGTATATGTGTTGTTTCAACCATCTACTTGATTTAAAATACTGATTTCATATATCTGGCCTTGTTAAATTTATATGTGAGAGATCCCTCTCTAGAAAGAAAATCCAGTTTCTTTCTGAACTGGTTTTTGCTGTTACCTTGAGATTACCTTCCACAAACTTTGGTATATTTTGAGTGCTAACAAATTGGCACCATTTCCAGGAATGAAAGTGAAAATCATCCCTGGGAGGAATGACAAAGTTTATAAAGATTAAGAAAATATTTCTGTGGGAAAACAAGAATTTTTGTCAGTAAAGAAGGTTGCATATTTTCCTTGGCGATTCCAGTTCTAAAATTATTGCAAGATTTCAAAAGACATCCTGGCTTTGAAGATACATACATGAGGCAATTCGGATACTGAAGTTTTACAAAGTTTGGAGGATCCAGAAAAATTATTTAAGAAAAAAGACAAAGAAAAAGTAGATATTTCTTTGTTTGGTGCATCATCTTCTCAAAATTTTCATAGCATCTTTGATAAAAAAAAATGGGAAATTGATATTGAAAAGGGTTTGTTGAAATCTAAATCTGAGTCTGATCTTGAAAACGTTGAGTTTAACCCTCGAAGATTAGAATATTATTTGGTTGATTCCCTTTGGAGAGATCTTCAATAGTCTGCAAAAGTTTAAGAAGTACTTGTTATTCAAAATATTCAAAATTCATCAGTCCCTCCAATTCCACCTAGACCAATGGTAGCCATATTTGCTCCTTTACGTTTACCTGCTATCTTGCATGATCTTCCTCAAAATTATTCTCAAAGAATTTCTTTATTTGATGGAGAAGGAAGCATCACAGCAAAGTAGCATGTAGCTAAATTTGAATATTTTGTTGACTTGGAGGAAGTCGATTATATGGATGTTAAAATGTGGTTGTTTTCTCAGAGTTTATCAGGGGAAGCAAAGAAATAGTTTAAAGATTTTCCAGCTGCATCGAACTTGAATTTTCAAGCTTTCCAAAATGAATTTCTAGAAAGATGGGATGACAAACAAATCCCTTTGTAGCTTTTGTCCCAATATAATAGTCTCAAGAAAGGAGGTTTTGAATCTTTTCATGAATTTTCAAGTAGATTTATGAGGGTTTATAATTCCATTCCAGAATATATAAACCTTCTGCAGCTGTTGCTAAACTTCATTATGCTGGGGCTTTTGATAATGACTTTGCTTTTTTATTAAGGGAGAGAAAATCAGTAAGTATTGCTACTATGTTCATAGATGCTTTAGAAGTGGAAGCAAATATGATGGTGAGTGGAAAGATGAAACAAAGAGACATTGACAGGATGAAAACAAGAGAAGAAAATATATCTTCCACTTCTTCTTCTGCAACTTATATTAAATTTGAAATGATGTTGAAGACAATGGAGAAGTTAATGGATAGATTGATTGTGGACAATAGATCATTCAATAAAGAACAAGATGATCCTCAAATAAAAAATCCAAATTTTAGAAGGCTAAATCCTCCTATGCCTCCACAAAACAGGCAAAGGGATATGAGAAACCCAAGGAATCAAGAAGAACAACAGATTTGACCACCTTTAACTGAGAATTATGTTGCAGATGAAGAGATCCTGCTGTGAATGAAATTCATATTTTTGGGGAATTAGATTCAGAGATATATCTTACTGAAGAAGAACATCAGATGTTTGCACAAGAAGATGGAAATGAAGAATTTGAAAGGGAATCAGAGCAGTATCAGAGGGGTTATTTGCATGCTATGGATGATGTACGGAGGATGATTATATTGAGAAACAGGGAATTTTTTATAAATAAAGAGAGGCTAATTCCATATTAGCCTTCCACAAGTTCATTAAATACATAAAAGGAAAGGAAATACAAAAATAATCTGTTGTAAATAAAGAAGTTGAAAATGAAGTACAGAAAACAAAAGGATTGAAACAAGTAGCACCAGTAGATGTAGAGAAAGTTAATTCTACTTTTAATTTGCAGAATGAGCTTTCCAAGCTAAAAATATATGTTCCTTTTAATGAATCATGGGGTCTTCACTTGTTGACCAATATCTTATCACGTTAGTTCATATTGTGGGTTTTAAAATTATCAAAAATTGAACCAATATATTGCAGGTATTGGGGGGATGAGGGGTTTAAGGTGGGGGTGGGTAGGGTGGTTTATAATGATTGAGGTATAAAAATGGGGTGGGGAGGAGGTTTTAAGTATTGGGAGGGGGTTTCAACAAAAATATTTTGGGTCAATATCTCTATAAATTAAGGGTATTCTTTAATATCCCACGATCGTATGTGCTATGTGAGAGGTTCACTAAGTGAAGTCCCCATGTAATGAATTGTTGAGAAATAATGAGTACAATTATACAATAACAAATATGGTTAAAGGTCAAGGAGAATTTCAATTAGACATTTTAGAGTTGACAGATGATAATCCTATTATTTCATTTGGGTCAAAATTTGAAAGTATAAATGATGAACAAGTTCCTCCTTTTTATTTGAGTTTGAATGTGCATGATATGGTGGTACATAATGCAATGTTAGATTCAATTGAATCACATAATCTAATGCCAAAAGGATTAGTTGAAAGTTTGGGAGTGGAAGTGACAAGACCTTATAAAAATTTGTATTCCTTTGATTCCAGGAGGGTGAAGTGTTTTGGATTAATTAAAGATATGGTAGTAACTTTGAATAAATTGCCAACTAAAACAATAGTAATGGATGTGGTAGTGGCAGACATTGCACCAAAATTTGGGGTGTTGTTATCAAGGTCTTGGACTTCAAAGTTGAAGGGTAAATTGCAAATGGACATGTCATATGCCACTATTCATGTCCAAGATGGGAGTAGGAGGTTGTATAGTGAGAAAAGAACTCCTTATGTAGTAACCAGTCAAGATAGACCTGATATTCATCATATATATGCTGTTGATACTGATTTGGGTTCTTCTATTTTCTTTAATGATACTGTCCTATGTGATTTGGAGTCTACGTTGCAAATGAAATCTGAAAATAATGAAGAGGGAATGATAGAACAAAATGATTTGGAAAAGAAACAAAAAAGAGATGGTTTATGGACTATGTATTTTGATGGATCTGTGGCAAAGGTTGGCACTGGGGATGGTGTATATATAATTTCTCCTATCAGGGATTTTAAAGCTCTGTCATATAAGTTAACATTTGAATGCACGAATAATGTGGCTGAATATGAAGATTTGTTACTTGCGTTGCATGCATTGAAGGATCTGGGACCACAAAGGATAAGAGTTTTAGGATATTCAGAGCTTGTGATAAACCAAGTGAATGATAGTTATCAAACTAGAAATCCCTAGATGAGAGATTACAGAAATGAAGTATGGGATATGTTTGGTAATTATTTTGCAGAACATACAATTAAGGTGATTCCAAGATATGAGAATACAGTAGCAGATTCTTTAACGGTTGCTGTTGGTAAATTCAAAACTCCAAGTGCTGGTCAAAAAGAGTATCAGGTAGATATTGTAAATAGACTATTTATACCTGATAATTCTAAATATTGGCAGGTATTTGAAGATGACATGCAGATAAAAATATTTTTGGAACTATCAAGAGAATTTGTAAACACTCATATTGATGATGAAAATGATGACAGTGAAAATTTCCAAGAGGTTGAAGAAAACAAAGAAGAAAAGACCAGTACTGAAAAATTGAAGGGAACTTTAGGAGGAAAGGATATCATTCAATTGAAAAGCAATTTTATACCAAGAGGTTTGATTCCTTTAGAGAAATTTTTTGATCAGAATGATGTTGCTAAAGATCTGAAAGTAAAACCGGTTGATAACGCTATTGAAAATAGAAATATTGGTATTGAAGAGAATCCTAAGATTGTAAAACTGTCTAAAAATTTGCCTGCAAAAGAAAAAGAAGAATATGTGAATTTAGTGAAAAAGTATACAAATGTCTTTGCTTGCAGTTATGAAGACCTTAAGGAATATGATACTTCAATAATACAACACACTATTCCAATTAAACCTGGAGAAAAGCCTTTCAGACAGAAGCTCAGAAGAATAAATCCAAAATTGCTACCAGTTATTGAGAAGGAAATTAAAAAATTATTTGATGCCAAAATTATTGTGACTTTAATATTCTCAATATGGGTTTCTAATCTAGTTTCTGTTAGAAATAAAAATGGAGAAATAAGGCTTTGCATAGATTTCAGGAATTTGAATAAGGTCTCCATGAAAGATAATTATACTTTGCCGAAGATGGATCATATTTTGCTGAAAGTGGTCAGAGCTGAAAGAATTTCTATGATGGATGGATTTTTTGGATACAATCAGATTAAGGTGTTACCTAAAGATCAAGAGAAAACTGCTTTCACCATGCCATGGGGCACCTTTATGTATGCAAAAATGCCTTTTGGTTTGATGAATGTACGGGCTACTTTCCAGCGTGCCATGGATATTTCTTTTGCAGAAGAAATAGGAAAATTTGTGGTAATTTATATGGATGACATCACCATTTATTTAAGGTCTGATGGGGAGCATATTCATCATTTGGAAAAAAAATTCATAAAATACAGGAAATTTGGTATATCATTGAATCCAATGAAATCAAATTTCTCATTGGAAGAAGGAAAGCTGTTGGGCCACATAATCTCAAAGGATGGAATAAATATTGATCCTAAAAGAGTCAGTGCGATTTTGAAAGTGGGAGAACCAAGAAGCAAAAAAGAAATACAATCATTCTTGGGTCAAGTGAATTTTTTAAGAAGGTTCATTCCCAGTTTTGCTGAAATATTAATGAATATCACAAATATGTTGAAAAAGGGTCACGAGATAAAATGGACAGCGGAGGCTAAAAAATCTTTTAAAGAAATTAAACAAGCTATTTCGGAGGCTCTTGTGTTGGTGAGTCCAGATTTCACTATTTTCTAGTATTTTCTAGTATTTTCTTATGCTTTAAAACATACTATTGCTGCAGTTTTGTTACAAAAAAATAATGAGAATATGGAGCAACCCATAGCCTTTTTCAGTAAGATGTTGAGAGATGGAGAGTTAAAATATGATATTATGGAGAAGCAATCATATGCTTTGGTTAAAGCATTGAAATATTTCAGGGTGTATATTCTTCACTCACATATAATTGCTCATGCTCCAACCGCTACAGTAAAAGGGATTCTCACACAACCTGACCCAGAAGGAAGAAGGGAAAAATGGATAGCAACATTGCTGGAGTATGACATAGAGATTAGACCTACTAAGTTTATTAAAGGGAAGGGATTGGCAAAAATGTTGACATATTCAAACTGTGAATCTTTACAGCTCAATTTCATATCTAGTCAATTTCATCAGTTGGATATAGGGGTAGAGGTAATGATTGAATTTGCTAAATCTCCATGGTATTCTGATATTTTTCATGTTCTTCAAAATTTACAAGCTCCTGCAAGATTGAGTAAAACAAGAGCAAGATCAGCAAAGTTGAAAGCTGTTGAGTTTTGTATTATAAATCAATATCTTTATTGGAAGGATCCTGGAGGTGTGTTACTTAATTTCCTTTTAGAAAATGAAGCACAACATACAGTAAAAGAATTTCATAAAGGAGATTGTGGAGGACATCATTCTTGGAAGGTGACGACAAACAAAATTTTGAGAGCAGGTTTCTATTGGCCGACATTGTTTTTAGATGTGTACAAATAAACTAGCATATGTAATCAATGTCATATTTTTTACAGTAAAAGAAAGGTAATTCCCCTTTCTCTTAATCCAATAACAGTAGAATATCCTTTTCAGCAGTGGGGTTTGATTTCATTGGAGAGATAAACCCGAATTCTTCAGGACAACATAAATATATTATAACAGCCACATATTATTTCACAAAATGGATCAAAGCAATTCCTACTACGAGAGCAACTAAGACAACAATTATGGATTTTCTTGAAGAGAATATATTAGCAAGGTTTGGTGCCCCAGAAGAATAGTGACTGATAATGCATCAGCTTTTAAATCCAAGAAGATAATTAATTTTTGTCATAAATATCATATCAGCTTAAATCATCCAACTGCTTATTATCCACAGGGAAATGGATTGGTCAAGTCTTCTCATAAAATCCTGGTAAGGATTATCAAGAAGTTGTTAGAAGACAACAAGAGATATTGGCACACCAAACTTAAGTATGCTTTATGGGCTAACAGGATTAGTACTAAAAGAGTGATTGGAATGTCTCCTTTTCAATTGGTATATGGAACCAAAGTTATTTTTCCAGCATCATTGGGTGTTCCAGTTATGAGATATTTTTAGGAGCAACAGGAAGAACCAAACCACATGTAGAGAAGGATAAACCAAATCATTGAATTATAAGAGAAAATGAATAAATCCTATGATAAAGTGCAGACACACCAGGAAAAAATGAAAAATACTTTTGATCGAAGGGTGAAAGAAGAACAATTCCAAATTGATGACCTGATGTTAAAATGGGATGCTCCTAAAGAAGATAAACATGGAAACATTAGAGGAAATTTGGGGTCTAAAATGGGCCTTATAAGAAAACGTGTCAAAAGAAGTTTTTGTGAGTTGGAATTCAAGAACTAATAGAATTTCAATAAAATAAGTCAACCATAATGGTTGAATTGGCATATTTGTCATTAAAAAAAACTACTTTTTTTGTTCGTATTTTCGACATATCTCATTGTGTTTTTACTCAAATTTCGATCGGGAGAGCTCATTGGATGTGGAATTTGATTCTGCATCCAACGAGTACCCACATTGCATACTTTTGACGGACCCCGCTACCCCAAAAACAAGAAATACCTGAAAAAATGTGATGATGATGTCATCATCACGTTTTTTCAAGTATTTCTTGTTTTTGGGGTAGAGGGGTCCGTCAAAAGTATGCAGTGTGGGTACTCGTTGGATGCAGAATCAAATTCCGCATCCAACGAGCTCTACCAATCGAAATTTGAGTAAAAACACAGGGAGATATGTCGAAAATACGAACAAAAAAATAGTTTTTTTCTTTCTTCCTCCAAAATTAATCAATATTATTTTATTATTTTAACTATTATTTTATTATTTTAACTATTATTTTATTATTTTAACTATTATTTTATTATTTTCCTTAGGAGGCCCATTTTAGACCCCAAAATTCCTCTAATATGATTTGATCACATGTGGGTAGGTCCTTATGTTATTGCAGGTCATAGAGGGGAAAATGCATTTCTTTTGGAATATCCGAATGGGGTTTCTTTGGAGAGTAACCTTCTCAATGGAATATTTTTGAAGCATTACCTGTCCTAAGGTGAAAAGTAAAATTTGTACCATAGTTTGTAAAAAAATGTTTTCTTGAAAGTAGTACAACTTGTGAACCGAATATTTTTGAAGCCTAGAGTGAAGGCCCTAAGATTTAGGAGGTAAACCATTTTTCTTTATTTTAAGAAGAAATATATCAGATAAAAAGTAAAAAGTTTGGAATTTTAGATACACAGATTAGAGATAGGCACCTAGTCTACAAGTTCTTTGATCCCTCACAGGGGGGATATCATCCGCAACTGGAGCCAGTTGTTAACACCTCTATGTTGAACAGTTGAGAAAGAGGTGTGATTGAGGAAGATAAAATTATACATAAATTTTCAAGGTTTAATAGTTTTGATTCCATTATTAAATTGCACATAATGGTTAATTTGGCATGCAATCCAAAGGTGTAAAGCAATTGGGGAGAAATCTATGGTTTAAAATGGATTCGATAGGTAAAGATGCGTAGGAGATAAGTTATGTGGAGAAGTAGATGTGGTTAACAAAGCTTAAAGATCAACGATTATGGAATAAAGCAAACAAAATCTACGATAGAGGGACAATCCTCTAAATAAAGATGCACACTCGAAAAAATTAAAAAGGCTAGTGGAATGTGTACAGCCAATCTCAATCCAACGGTTTAAGCAAAAAGTAAAAACTCATCGACGGTCATTATTGGTTCCGAAGGGTAAAGTTACGATATAGTTAAAAGGGAAAGGTGGTATCGGAATGTAAACCATGTTCCACGTGGAAAATTGAAGTGAATTCTGTGGAGAAAAGTAGTTTGGGAAAAACCACTTGATGAGGGCTACGGAAAGGACCGTCGTATAAAGGTAAAAATGACTTGGTTTAAAAAATCATTTCATTTGTGTGTTGTGGGTGAAAAGAAGGAGATAGTCTGAAATCTTTCCAAAGTCAAATTTTATGTGTTTACAATCACAGGTAAGCCTTAAAACACTTACACTTGGTTCAAAGAGTTGATGTCATTGTTCGTTATGGAAAAGGAATAGGGTTTAGGAGTATTATGCAAGGTTTTGGATGAAATGGAGGAATTTGTTGTTGATAGGAAAAGAAATGTATGTGACCCTATTTTATCAGTTGGAAATGTATCAGTATCGAAGGAGTGGTTGTGGCAGTGTAATTTGCAGGGAAATGATGTTCTGAGTATCTGCAGTTCTTTTTCATATTATTTTTCTATTGAGCAAACCTTACCATTTCCTGAATTTGTTGAATGGTGCGCAAATAGTTATCCCCCTTATGAAAGACTTGTCATGAGTCATACCACGTCCAAAATACTTTGTAAGGTTGATGTAAAGTCATTCATGGAACACTAAACCTACCTGATAATTTCCCTGATAATAGTGAGTCTTTGAATGAGTCAGTCTTAGTCGAAATGTATAAAATTTGTAAAATCGAAGTTAGAAGCCAATTTCTGTCCAGTATTCTGAAATATGGTCAGTCATTAGAAGGAATTTTTCTGCCATACAATGTTAACATTTTCAAAAAAGAGGTACAGATGGTTATGTCTTTAGTCAGCCAAATTCTAGGTTTAGATGATGATATTCATATCAGTGAATTCTTTTTAGGTTTCTTATTAAGAATAAGTTTAATTGAGCCTGAGTCCCATTTAATCCACTGTTTCAATCTAGATGAGTATTTGGCTGAAGTTATACATGTCCAATTGGTTGAATTTCCCAAAGTCAGGGGTTTTAAATATCAGTCATACCTACAAAATATGCTATTGTGTTTAAATGTCTCGAAATTGCAATTCCTGTCCACCATTTTCTCTCCAGATCTTCCAAAACAAATCAATATGTTTGAGTTTGTAAATATAATTATGGCCAAGATGTATAAGTTGTTATTTGATGATGTATTACCAAGGGTGTTAGAAGAAATGAAACTCATGCTATAGTATTCCTCAGAGGACATAATAGGAGACTCGTTCTTATATAAAGATTTTACTGTTTTGAGGGTGTGTGGATTCACTGGGGAACCATACAATCTACTTGTTTTTCTGACTCCAAGATTATTTGCGCTTGATTTTATGAGGCAAAGATTGTGTGCAGAATGTTAGGAACCCATGTCAGTCCTTCTCTTTATGATGTTAGTATATTGTTGTTGGACGCATATGCTTTGTAAGTCGTCCCATAGTAATTGTTGATCCATAGTTTGTGTTATTGTTGTTGGGCGCATATGCTTTGTAAGCCGCCTGTAGTATTTGTTGATCCATAATTTATATTGGCCCATGGTTTTGACCCATAGTATTGGCGCCTATTTTTAGTATATAAGTGTGTGTTGAGGCCAAGGAAGGACCGTGAAGTTATTTTGTATTGAGCTTGCTCAAAGGAGGTTTCCCCCTCAAAGTGGCCTGCGATTAATATAAAAGTGATTTTGAGTTCTGCTGCTATATCGGGTATTTTTATTAATTATTTGTTGCAGGGTCCTCACATCTGGTATCAGAGCACTTTCTTGGGCTCGTTGGGTGAAATTTCTGCCCAAATTTTTTTTTCTCGCTTCTGTTGCAGGTTCGGATCTGGGAATAATCCCTATCCGCTTAACTGTGGGAAGTACTTGGGCATAAGCCCTAAAAATCATTGTGAGGAGTACCACAGGAACCTCGAAGTAGCTAGCCCATTGAGAGGACCTGCCGGCGAAAAGGGCAACAGCCCCTACCTAATTGACTAGTTCCCACCCATGAAGTAAATCAAGAGCTGTCGTTTGTAGCCAAGCGGTTATCAGTTTTACCTGAGCTGTGGAGTGAGGGGCACTGCCCCAATACGCAAGTTGTCAGACAGCATTGGTGGCCGAGTGAATCCCTTGAACTGATAGGAAGCCGCACATACCTGGGGTCCATATCTATTTTTAGTTGCACAATCACAGATTTCCTCTGTCCAGAACTGTTGCTGATTAGTTCCGCGCCATTGCAGATCCATTTGTTGCCGATCACTTCCACGCCATTGCAGATTCCATTGTTTTCGATCACTTTCGTGCCATTGCAAATCCCTTTGTTGCAGATCACTTTCAGCCATATCTCCTTGGTTTCAACTCTGTTTTCCCTGAAAATTCACTGACACCTCTGCAATTCCATTTTGCATATTTCATTCCTGAAGACCCTATCCCAAATTCCACTTCCCAAGACCCTAATTCCAAATCCCACATTTGTCTATTTTTAGGGTTTTCCATAACTCCTTCGATTTTCACCCAAACGCCTTCAAATTTTTCCACCGTATTCCTTTCCTCATTCTACTTCTTTGTCCCTCTCTACCAAATTTTCTCATTCTTTC
>LPNX011139076.1:4789-44852 GCA_001517045.1 Pseudotsuga menziesii
TGTAAAGTTCTTGGTGAAGATATCCACAATATGCTCATCTATAGGGAAGTATTGCATAACAATGGTTCTGTCATGCACCAACTACCTGATGTAGTGTTATCAGGAATATTGCACCTTTTGTGGACAGAAGTTGTTCCTTTGGTCTGAATGGTTCAGATCCAGAACAAATGAGTGAACGACAAAGGATGAAGACCTTCCTTGAATTCTATAGAAACCTATAATACTGCTTTGATTATGAACTTGTGTACCTGCAAACATATCAAACATATAAGCACATCAAAGCTACCGGAAAATCATCTACGTATCCATGCTAGTGACTAAGGAATATAGCAACATATACATGTGAAATCAAAACAACAGAAATGTGGGACGGAAATCATATTTGCATTAAGAATGTATGGATAAGCTTACAACCTTTGCCTTAGTGTCAACAAGCTCCTCCACGAGACAAACACTTCATCCCCATAAGCTCCAACTTTGCTCTCTGTGCTCTCCAATGATTTGGACTGGGTAGTTAATTCAACAGCATAACAATACCTCTATAGTTATCCCCCTCAACTATGGATATGATCTTGTATTTATAAGGCTCAATGGATAGGGATAGTTGAGAGAATGGTGGGTGAGGTGGCTCCAAGATCCTATCAAGGGGGATCTTAAGGTCAAACTAACCCATAATGATAGTGATAAGGGAGGACACGAGGCTCAAGTTCTAGAAGCCTCGAGAAACTTCTCTTTTTCCCATTTTACCCAGGGTACCACTTTTGTTCCCTTATGATAGAGTGATTTAGATGAGAATTTCTTTAAGAACAAAGACTATAGGTGGTGGCATTGCTTCTTTATAATAGGATATAGGCGGTGCTGAAGAAGGTACCACTCATCAGCCACATGGTAAGCGCGGTGCAAGGTTTTTTCAAGTAGAATTGACAAACAGAGCAAGTTTCCACTCCAAGTGTTGGGATTAATGGAAAACATGGAAGTTAAGGATCTTATCACATGATGGTGACATGATTTAGGTATAACAGAATGCTCCCCAAAGCATGAGACTTAGAGGGATATGATAAGCGAGAGCTTTGAGAGAACAAGTTGTCACTTCGAGGTGAAAATGTCAGCTCGGTTGAAGAATGTCGTCTAGTAGCCATCTGTAGTACATCAATACTTTTGACTCATAGAAAAATGTAACCAACTCATGGTTGCAGACCAATACAAGGCAGATCCATGAGAGGAATAAACAAGCATGGCTACTGGAATACAACGTAGATCCATGTGATAGAGGACTCAAAATTGGACATAGCTACTGGACATACAACGTAGATCTATGTCATACCAATGCAAATTTGAGCATAGCCATGACCTTAAAAATGTGTATCCATGCTAGATATACAAAACTCCATCACAACCTAGGGAAAGCAATGAACACTTAAACAACTACCCAGGGTCTTTGTCTCGTCTTCCACAAAGTACAATTCTATCCATGTGATTAGAATGATCTGAAGTCAAACATGGTAGAAACCACTTGATTACTGACCAATGATGTGAACCGTTAACAAGTGCAAGGGAGATCACCATTGATGTCAATGATTCCCAAGGTACCCTAGTACAATCTACTGAGTGTGAATAGATGTTTTGATGTCGAACACCCAGTCGATTCTATCGATCAAAGGTCAATGATGTGAACCTATGTTGAGAGAGAGAGAATATGTCATTAAGGCATACAGATCTCAAGGTAATAAATTTTGTTTCTAATACTATTTCCTGGATGATGAGCTGATGTCGACGGGAATAGTATCTCGTCGAAGGAGGTCCATGATGAGTCCCACATTGACGACACGAAACTCGGAAGAAAGTTCTGGAATGATGTGAATAAGGTAACCATAAACTGACTCAAAAGTACTGACACAAAGACTGTTTTGACTGTAGAGGTAAAACTTCTTCACCTTCCCTTTAAACATTGGGTGGCACAACAAAAGACTTGGAAGCATGACTAGACCAGACAAACACATAGTGCGACAATGGACAATACATTCTTTTGAAAGACTCAAAGGAGTGACATGAATCATGAAAGTGGATTGTCACGGAGATCAGCTGAATACCCAATTAACTGAAATGATATGCAGACAAGTGTCATGTTCAAAGGTAACGACAAACTACTGCCATTTATTTGAAAAATGATTCCCTTCCCATTTTCCCCATCATGGTTGATGTGTGCCTCTTTTTGGTTTTACGAGTCCAAAGAGGGTAATAAACACTCGTTATAGCTCATCTAAAGACAAGTCCAAACTCATATGTTTTACGAACCTAAGAGAGGAGGGGTTCATTCCCAAAAGAGGGTCTCTCAATGTTTAGTTTAATGAGTCCAATGAAAGAAAAATCAGTATCGTTCATGTTTAGAGAGTCTGAACGACCACGGAAGAAGACTCCATAGGGTCCTTTTTCGTAAGATAGTTCACCTGAACCGAAAAAGTGATAACCTACCGTCAGATGAATGACTCTTCAAATGCTTTAATGAGAATAAAGAAGACAAGATCACTCGACAATATTTTCATATTTAAGGAGCCCGAAAAGAGTTTAAAGAAGACTCCACTAGGTCTCCTTTCACGATGAGAGATTTTATGAGCCTGAAAAGAATCAGAAATGGACTCAGACTTTTGATGCTAAGTTTCGAGAGCGTGACCAAAGTGTTGCAATAAATGCTCAAAATACTTTTTTCGTTTTATGGTAGTACGAAAAAGTAAAAAATGAACTCCCAAAACTTTACTACTACTACTCTTCTATCCTGCAATGAATAAAAAAACAAGCGTTAAATGCTCCAATAACTGACATCAAAGGATTACGATTGATATATTTTGAGTAATAAATTATTTAAAAAAAAAACTATAGCATGTAAAACCCTAAAATGTATATAAAAGTCATGTAAATAGTAAAAAATCAAAACATTTTACCATTTACCCATAGTGGAGATCCATGGAGCATTTTCTTGGCCAGATTTTCAGTCGCTGATATCGAGAGCATCCACCGTTATATTCACGCATCATCAGTTCTAGGTAATAGCCTAGACCCTAATCTTTCATTTCATGCCTTCAATTTTTATTTTTGGTGGTGTTTTGGGCTTATATGGTGAGCCCTAAAACCATGGAATAGGGCACCGATATTATCCCTTGAGGGATAAGCGATACCCTGCTCGAACCGCACGGAAAACACTGCACATAGGAGGTGCCACCACCTATCCTCAATGGGACACAGGCCATGCTAGCCATGGATAAATATAAATGTATGCACAAGAAAAACTAGCTCATTTTTGTTGATTTGAATGATTAGGAATGCTTCTAATTAGTCTTGTGATGGTTTTTGACAGGTTCTTGTTGATAAAAAATGGTCATATGGAAAGAGAGGCAACATTGTTCGGGTACACAAGCTTCTCCCAAAATATCGAACACCTTTAGCTACCGCTTCACACAAACAGATCACAGATCAACACACTGATCTTTGTCATGTGGTTAAAACCCTCGAGAGGGAAACAATCCATGACCCCAGCCAAATAGCTACTTGGAGCAATTTATTATGCAAAAAAAAGAAAGTTACATGAGCTTGTCATAATCAATCAACTAGCCAAGGACCCTCTATGCTCTTTAAATAGAGATCATAGACCAATCGGGTGTTAAGCCACGGATCAATGGTAGGTATGATCTAAGAGAAGTTGAACCGTCGGATCACTCTGTGTCTAGAACATATAGTGACCGTCGGATTAGAATATTTACAAATGCATACTAATGCATAATAAAGAAACACACTTTTACCTAACGGATATATTACACAAGTTGATCTTAACTAACTCCTAAGTGTCTAAATATCCTAACATCCCCCCTTAAGAACAACTTGGGATAGGATTGAAGGATTTACAAAAGTGACACTATTAGGAGAAGGAAGGAGGTATTAGATCCTATCACCCCTTAAGGACACATTCCTGAACTCCTAACATAGACCGAAGTTTAGAAAACTTCGCTTCTGTAAGAGACTTGGTGAAGATGTCTGCAACTTGATCATCTGTAGGGTAATAGAGAACTTCAATAACACTATCATGAACAAGATTTCTGATGAAGTGCATGTGTAGCTCAATGTGTTTGTTGCGCTGATGTAGAACTGGATCTTTGGAAAGCTTGATGGCACTTTGATTGTCGCACCAAAGTGGAGTAGGCTGCTGTTGCTCAAATCCAAACTCTGAAAGGATCTGTCAAAGCCATAAAGATTCTTGATTGGCCTTAACTGCGGGCTTTTGCTAAAGAAAGAGCAAGAGCTTTTTGTTTCTTACAAGCCCAAGTGACAGGTCTAGATCCTAGACTAAAAACATAACCTGCAATAGAATTTCGATCATCAGGATCGTCGACCCAATCTGAATCAGTGAAACCAACCAACAAAGGTTTCCCCCTGTACTGTAATGAATCCCAAACTGAATTGTACCTTGAATATATTGAAGTATTCTTTTTGCTGCTTTCCAGTGACTTTCATGAGGATTTTGCATATAGCGGGCAACATGACCAATAGAAAAGGAAAGGTCAGGACGAGAATGAGTCAAGTATAAAAGACTACCAACAAGTTGATGATACAAGGTGGCATCTGCTTCAGGAGAAGTACAAGTGGTAGAAAGTTTGACTCCAGACTGTAAGGGAGAAGGGGCTGGTTTACAATCTTCCATGTGGAAGCGACAAAGAAGGTCACAAACATACTTAGATTGGGAAAGAAAGATTCCTTCTTTGGTTTGCAAGACTTGGAGACCAAGAAAATAATGAAAATGTCCTAAGTCTGACATTTCAAAATTTTTCTTAAGACTGAATTTCACATGGGTTATAAGTTTAGGGTCACTACCAGTAAGGATAATATCATCAACATAAAGAACAAGTATGATGAGATGGTTTCCTACTTTCTTGGTATAGACATTGGGGTCAGAATGACATCTAGAAAAACCAGTGTCAAGGAGAAATCTATCCATTTTGGCATACCAAGCTCTAGGAGCTTGCTTAAGGCCATATAAGGATTTATTAAGGAGACAAACAAGGCTAGAGTTATTCTGAACATATCTAGGAGGTTGTTCCATGTAAATTTCCTCATGTAAATCACCATGCAAGAAGGTAGACTTGACATTGTTGGGCTTAGGGCAGACCTGGGTTCTATACTTTTGTTTTCGCACCAACAAAAGACCCACAGTGTTGGCCCTTTCGGAAACAACCTGCAAGCAAGATGCACTCTCACCTGAAACAGCTATGGGATGCCGCAGAATCAGGTTTTTGCAAGCAAAAGAGGGATATTACTGTACCTTTAGCTTCTAATGAATGATAATCATAAAATACAAAGCTTTGATATTCACTTATTTAGCTTCACGGTTAGATAAACAAACAGTGCCTTGCTTAACCCTTACTGGGAATTCATAGCGAAGTTAATATTTAGCAGTGATCTTACTTATCAGTTATATAATTATTAATGCATAAAAGAACATAACAACAACACAACAGAACCACAACACACGATATAACATGGTTCACCCCCAGTTTAGGGGCTACGTCCACAGAACTGTGTTTTATTCAACTCTTTACAAAAACCATAGTTCTGATCTGCGCACTCAGCTACAGATCCCTTCAATTCCTCAAATCTATGCACTAAGCTGCAGATCTCTGTGCACATAGCTGCAGAGGTCGTCCACACACACAGCTGGGACTGAACCTTACTTACAAAACAAGCCTTAGCTTTGCATCAATTCATCTTACATAAAAAGCCTAAACTGACTTCTTTACAAGAGTGCTTATTTATAGTGCACTTATTACAAAACCATGGACTTAAACCATGGGCACCCCAAACCCTCAACCCTGGACTTAAACCATGGGTTTATTACAAACATAAGGCTTTTACTCAACCCCGACACCCCTAAGACTATTTTGAGTCGCAACTCCACTTACAAGTTTTCACAAAAATCGCGGAGTTACCAAAATTAAGGACCGTTAAGGTGCGCACCCCAACAGGCCCCTAAGACTCACCAGTGTCCCGTCCTGGGACACTCAGCTACTTTTCTGGTGGTAGAATCTTGTTGGCGTAGATAGAAAATAGCTTGCTACGACTGCATCGTCATCCCTTCTACTACTGCTACCACGGCCGCGACTTGCTTGATCCTTCATCCTTTCATCCTTAGTAGAATACGACCATCTCTCATCCTACTGTCTACCTCCGTCATATTTATGGTGGTCATGGGGGTCATTGGGCCTTCTATCAGCGACCCCATCCTTCGAACTGCCTCCCATTCATGTCCTATCGAACATTTGACCATCCACAACTTTAGGTCCTTAGCAGGCGATCCCCCTATGATTGCATGCCACTGTAATTTTGCATAAGAAAAACAACATGCCTCCATTCTTCGGGATCCTCCTGAGACTTTTCTGAGGGGTTGTGCCTTTCTTCGTTCCACTTAGAGCGAACTTCTGCCTCAAATTTATTTCCGGTTGATCGTATCTGCATTGGATTCTTTGGTGCTGGGGACGCCTCCTCGCAAGGAGGATTGCTCATAAGGTTCTGCAGGCCTCTCTCCCTGAACTCTCGTAACAATTCCTAGACTTCATGATCATTCAACATGGTGCTAACTGTAAACTCAAAGAAGTCCACAATGCAGGAGTCGGAGGCCGGTGTAGCTTCTTATAGAATCTCGCAACAAAATATGTCATCATGGTGCATTAATGACGCCAAATCTGATGGAACGATGGTGAATCCGACCCACACGTCGCTAGATTTTCCCAAGATCTCATCATGACAGGCAGTTCACATGCCGACGCCGCCAAGTCGAATTTGTCCCTTCAGTCACATTTTAGGCTGCGACATACCTTTATTCTTCGACATAACTACTAACTTCAGCTTCGCCTCAATGAGTACCCTCGACATAATATTCGGCTTCGACCCATCCTGACCTACACGGCAACCAAACTTCAACCTTCAAACTTTGACAGTCTTCAACACTTCGTAGCTTGGAGAATAGCTTCATTATAGTCTAGTACCCAATTCCAACTGTTCTTGGTACTTAGACTGCCCTTCTTGCTGTTACTTCTGATTAAGGGGTCCCGGTTTGTCCCTGTACTTCTTTAACCTACTTCCATTCACCATGGAAGGTAAAATTTCTCCATTCAATTTAGCTAACTGGACTGTGCCACCATCAGTAACTCTCTACACTATGTATGGTCCTTTCCAATGTGTCTTGAACTTCCTCGGGAATTTCATGAATTTACTGTCATATAAAAGCACAAGATCACCATTCTAGAACTGCTTCCTCTTAATGTGTCTATCATGCCATGCTTTTTCTCTAGCTTTCTGCACTTGCTGCTGGAACCCTATAATGAATCTGTCCTCTTTAAGTTCTAGTATTTTTTCTAGCCTTTCTTTCATCACATCTGGGTCATCCATCTCTGTGAAAGCAGATATTCTGAGGCTAGGAGCAATGTACTCCATGGTCATGATTTCTTCTTGTCCATAAACCAACCTAAAAGGTGTATGGCCTGTCAACTTCTTGTAGGTGGTTCTATAAGCCCATAGTACTGCTAGAATTCTAATATCCCAGTCATTTATGTTAGCATTGCAAACCTTCATCAGAGCATGTTCAAGGATCTTGTTAAAGGCTTCGACAGTTCCATTCGCTTGAGGATGATAGGCAGTACTATTCTGATGATATACTTGAAATTCTTCAGTCAATACTTCAATAGTCTTATTTAAGAAATGTGATCCTTGATCACTCATAAGAATTCTAGGACACCCAAATCTTGACAAGATGTTATCGAAGATGAACTTCGCGGCTGTAGCAGCACTACAGGTCTTGAATGGTTGAGCTTCGACCCAACGAGTAAGGTAGTCAGTTGCTGTAATAATGTATCTTGCTCTGGATTTCTTCGCAGGGGGATTGATAGGTCCAACAAAATCAATAGCCCATTTGTCAAAGGGTTGTAAAGTTACCTGCGGAAATAGAGGCATCTCATCCCTCCTGGATGGTTTGCCTGTCCTTTGACAGATGTCGCAGCTATGGCAATACTCTCTTGCATCCTTATGAATTGTGGGTCACCACAATCCGGCTGTCAGAATCTTCTGTGCTGTAGCTTTTCCTGCGTAATGACCTCCTGCTGCGCCAGAGTGTGCCTCAGCCAAAATTAATGGCTTTTCATGCTCCAGAATGCATCTGTGCAGTATTTCATCTGGTCCCATCTTATATAGCTATCCTTCTATTACAG
Source organism: Pseudotsuga menziesii (assembly GCA_001517045.1). Taxonomy (NCBI): domain Eukaryota; kingdom Viridiplantae; phylum Streptophyta; class Pinopsida; order Pinales; family Pinaceae; genus Pseudotsuga; species Pseudotsuga menziesii. The sequence goes on from LPNX011139076.1 coordinate 13,036, forward strand.
TAAAGTCGGCTGCTCTAACCACCAGTTGTTTCTTCTTCTGTGTTGTCATTTCGGTGGGTGCAAAACCTGTAGACAAATACTGAACAATATCCTAGAAATAATCATCAACCATCTGGATGGAAAACAACTGGGCATTAGGAATACCTTCATCCAAACTAATGGGCTCTTCTCCTGACTCGAGCCTCGACAAGTGGTCAGGACCTAGGTTCAGTCTTCCAGGTTTGACTATGATCTCAAAGTCATATTCCTGAAACAGAATCAACCATTTGCATATCCTTCCACCTAGCACAGGCTTGTTAACCAAATACTTCAAAGTAGAGTGGTCAGTGAACATCTTAAAATGAGATCCTAACAGATAATGTCGAAACTTCTGCAATGCATAAACCATAGCTAGACCTTCTTGTTCTGTAGTAGTATAATTTTTTTTTCTGTTGTGGACAGTTTTATACTTACAAAATAAATAGGGTGATCAATATTACCTTCACTTGACTGAGCCAATACTATACCGAGAGCAATGGAGGATGCATCGACATGCACATGAAACTCCTTATTCCAGTCAGGGAATACTAAGATAGGGGCAGTTACCATCTTTTCCTTCAAAATATCCAGGCTTGCTTGACACTCAGGTGTCCATTCAAACCTAATATCTTTCTTCAACTGCTTTTCCATAGGGGCTGTTATCTGAGCATATCCTTTAATGAATTTATTGTAATATCCACTATGACCAAGCATGGTGCATAGTTGTTTAACAGACTTTGGAGGTGGCAGGTTCACAATAATGGCTATCTTCGCAGGATCCATCATCAATCCCTGCTTACATACAATGTGACCTAGCAGAATTCCAAAAGGGGCACAAAAGATACACTTTTTCAGGTTCAAGGAAATCTGATGCTGTCTACATTTGTCCAGCATAAGTCTTAAACTAGCTATATGGTATTTTAATAACCCGAAGATAGTCCAATCATCAAAAAAAACTTCTAAGAATTTATATATAAATTCCTTAAAGGCAGAGATGACTACTCTAGAAAACATAGCAGGTGCATTCTTCAATCCAAAGGGCATAACTGTATACTGGAAGGATCCCATCTTTGTAGCGAAGGTTGTCTTGTGTCGATCTTCTGGAGCAATTCTAATCTGATGGTAACCTGAAAATCCATCAGTAAAAGAGTACACTTATTGACCTCCAACATTGTCTAAAACTTCATCTGTAAAGGGAGTGGGGAAAGGGTAATGTAAACAGGCATCATTCAGCTTTCTTAGATCGACACAGATTCTGATTTCTCCCTTAATCTTTTTTTGTTGCACCACCATAGGATTGACTCATTCAGATTCTTCAACAGGCTCAATGATTCCTGCAACAAGCATCTTATCTTGCTCCATTCTGACTTTTTCTTATACTTAGGGTTCAGCCTATAAGGGCGCTGTTTCACAGGCTTCGCATCAGGTTTCAAAGGGATCTTTATCACTCCTATATCACCAACGATACCTTTCATCTCTGAGAACTTCGTCGAAAATAGGTCCTGATATTCATGGAGAAGTTGGGTCACCTTGCTCACCATTTTGTCATCCCAATAATCTCCAATGGTAGCATACTTAGGGTTTTCTTCTGACCCAATGTTTACGGTCCGCGTCTTCAGGGGATGAGTCACTTCAGGTGCTTCAACTGCTGGTCCATGTACTTTGCAGTGTCCTTCTGACTCAGGAATTTTAATGTTGCGCGGATCGTCATCCTCGTCAATTGCGAGGTTATAACATTCTACTGCATTGGCTTCTTGTTCCTTCCAATCAGGTTGGTATTCTGCTATTTCTTGATCATCAAATACTTTAGTATGGATCAACCTAACAGCTGCGTCCAAAGCAAGAGAAACCTCATTAATAGAAAATGTCAGCACAAAACTATCAACAAGACTATCCCAACTTACAGTACCGTGGCGAAGCTCGACCTCCGCATACCAGTTCTTTGCTATAGGTTCCAAGGTGTGCACAAACATATGTACCCATTCTTCACGAGGTACATGCTTCCATGCTTCGTAGCATTTATCCAAGTGTCCCTGAGGACTGGTCATACTGTTAAACCTGCTTTGCACCTCCTAAGTTTGGTCCCTGAATCTTAGGCAAAGGGACTTCTGGCACGCTTCCCAACTATGAATGTAATTTTTGTGACCATTCCGCCATATGGCTGCTATGGCTCTGAATGCTGAATCTAGAGTCTCTATTTTCTGTGAATCTGGTACCTGCTCTGAGAATTGCACAATAAACTCTTCTGGGTCTGTCGAACCATCAAAAATAGGTATGGTTCTTCTCTGTGAACTAATCCATCTGAGAGACTTGGTAATTCTTGCACATCGATGTTCATGTAGCTCATACAGTCTATTTTGCCAATTCTCTAGGCCATCATCTGAATCCGTCATGCAGGAGCTGTCACACTGCCAATCCATGATACCTTCAGCAGTAGGATCAACATAATCTTCTTCCTTTGCTGTGATATTGTAGATATGGTCCAAAAAATCCTAGTCTTCATCTCTTACTGGTTCTGTGTATCTCTCTCCTTGAGAGGGATCCAATGGTACTATGACTCTTAGTCCTTTCCCTTCCAAAGTCATCTGCCTCTTCTTCAGGTTGATTACTGCATCATTATCTATTGCCCATTCAATGCCTAGCAGTGCTGGATAGGGGTTGCTGTCATCGATTATTTCAATTACCTCATAGTCTGCTAGGGTACTGACTCCATCAATATCTACTGATACACTAGAGAGTCTTCCTAGGGGCACAATCTTCTACTGATTGGCTAATATCAACTGTATAGGGGACCATTCCAGAGTAGGTTTTCCCATTTGTTCCCGGCAATGGAACCAATTTGTTGGGCTTAGGGCAGACCCGGGTTCTATACTTTTGTCTTTGCACCAACGAAAGACCCACAATGTTGGCCCTTTCGGCAACAACCTGCGAGCAGGTTGCAGTCTCACCCGAAACAACTATGGGATGGCGCAGAATCAGGTTTCTGCAAGAAGAAGAGGGATATTACTGTACCTTTATCTTCTAGTGAATGATAATCATAAAATACAGAGCTTTGATATTCACTTATTTAGCTTCACGGTTAGACAAACAAACAGTGCCTTGCTTAACCCTTACTGGGAATTCACAGCGAAGTTAATATTTAGCAGTGATCTTACTTATTAGTTATATAATTATTAATGCATAAAAGAACAACAAAACAACAGAACCACAACACACGATATAATGTGGTTCACCCCCAGTTTAGGGGCTACATCCATAGAACTGTGTTTTATTCAACTCTTTACAAAAACTACAGTTCTGATCTGTACACTCAGCTGCAGATCCCTTCAATTCCTCAAAGCTGCGTAGTAAGATGCAGATCCCTTCAATTCCTCAAAGATGCGCACTAAGCTGCAGATCTCTGCGCACACAGCTGCAGATCCCTTCAATTCCTCAAAGCTGCGCACTAAGCTGCAGATCTCTGCGCACACAACTGTAGATCTTCTTAATCACCCAAAACCCTCTGCGCACATAGCTGCAGAGGTCATCCATGCACACAGTTGGGGCTTAACCTTACTTACAAAACAAGCCTTAGCTTCGCATCAATTCATCTTACATCAAAAGCCTAAACTGACTTCTTTACAAGAGTGCTTATTTATAGTGCACTTATTACAAAACCATGGGCTTAAACCATGCGCACCCCGAACCCTCAACCCTGGACTTAAACCATGGGTTTATTACAAAAAGAAGGCTTTTACTCAACCCCGACACCCCTAAGACTATTTTGAGTCACAACTCCACTTACAAGTTTCCACAAAAACCACGGAGTTACCAAAATTAAGGACCGTTAAGGTGCGTGCCCCAACAGACATCCATTTGATGGACTTCCCAGTTATGTAAGGCTGCAAGGGAAAGAACAAGGCGGATGGAGTTCATTTTTGCTACAGGGGAAAAGGTTTCATTGTAGTCAATCCCTTCAACTTGGGAAAAAAATTTGGCAACTAACCTTTTCTTAAGTCTTTCAACACTTCCATTTGATGCATACTTAGTTCTGTAGACCCATTTACATCTGACAAGTTTTCTTCCTTTTGGAAGAGGAACAAGATCCCAAGTATCGTTCACCATTAAGGAACGATATTCTTCATCCATAGCTGCATCCCAATCTGGATTTCCTGAAGCTTCTGCAAAAGTTTCTGGATCATGATTCTTGGAAACTTGAGCCAAAAGAGAAGAGGCTCGCTAAAATTGAGAACGTGTTCGATGTTGATCTCTAGGATCACCGGCAAGATCACCAGCTACTTCACATGTTGAACGATCCCATCGAGGAAGTATTGGTGCTGGTGCAATTGGAGGAACATGAGAATGCGAAGGTGGATTTTCATCATCAATATCATCATCAGAAACTAGAGTTGGAAACCTGTCAAGGAATTTGGAAGAAGAAGAAGAAGAAGAAGGCACAATCACTGAATCAGGCTCGTAGGCCAAAGATGGCACACCCGCCAAGTTAGGCTCGCAGGACAAGATATTTCATCAAATTTAACATCTCTTCTAATGATTAGATCATGTGAAAGGGGCTGAAGAAGTCTATAACCTTTTACATCTTCAGAATATCTAAAAAATATGCACTTTTCACTTTTAGGCTGCAATGCTTTCCGTTTTTCATCTGGAATGTGAGCCCATGCTTCACAACCAAACACATGAAAGTGACTTACATCTAGTTTAATTTTACTCCATGCTTATTCCGGTGTTATACCTTGTAGAACTTTAGTGGGTGTGCGATTAACTATGTAATTTGCACAATTTATGGGCTCAGCCCAATATTGAAGACTTAATCCCTTAGATTGGATCATACAGTTAACCATTTATTTTAAAGTGCGGTTCTTCCATTCAGCTACACCATTTTTTTGTGGTGTATATGGAACAGTGTGCTGTTGTTGGATTCCTTGTTCAGTGCAAAAAGTAGTGAACTTGTTGTTAACATATTCTCCTCCATTGTCAGATCTTAACTTAATAATTTGATGACCAGATTGTTTTTCAACAAGGGCCTTGTAGGCCAAGAACATGTTAAATAATTCGCTCTTAAGTTTTAGGAGGTAAACCCAAGTGCGTCTGGAGTAGTCATCAATAAAATTTAAGAAATATTTGAAACCAGAAAAGGAAGCAGATGGAAGAGGGCCACACAAGTCACTATGCACAAGCTCCAAGGGAATCGAGGCGTGCCAAGAGGCACGTTTGTCAAAACTGTCCCGATGATGTTTTTCAAGTATATAACCGGAATAAACACCATCCTTGCAAGATACCATCGGAACACCAGTCACCATATTGTCTTTACATAGTTGTTGTAATGAGCGATAATTTAGGTTACCAAATCGCTCATGCTAAAGTTTGCTCAAGTTATCACTATGAGAAACAAAAACTAAAGGAAAAGGTGATGACCCAAAGTTGTTAAATTTGTACAACCTGGTAATGTCATGAATAGTTCTAGTAGCAATGACATTTTGAGGATTTTTAAAATCCTTGATTACAACTTGGTGAGGTGTAAACGTCATAGTTTTACCTTCACCTGAATGAGTAATTTGATAGACTGATAACAAATTGTAGGAAATTTTTGGAACACATAGTACATCACTGAAATGACCATTTTCTACTGGGACTGTTCCAGATCCTACAACACTTAGAGATCTATCATCACCAACAAATATTTGTTTGGTGTTACATTCATGCATAGTAGAAAATATGGCTTGATCCTTAGCCATATGATAAGATGCTCCAGAATCAATGAGCCATTCATTTGAAGTAGAAGAAGAAGATGCAATATAAGAGTAACCAGAAGCACAAAGTGCATGTCCATGAGATTTAGATTCTGAAGACGAATCTATGCTGATGTGGTGCTTCTTCATTGCTTCTTCCAAGGCTGTCATCTTCTTGAAACACTTAGATTCATCATGATTATCTTTCCCACAAAAATTGCAATGATGCTCAGTCTTTTTTTTCCCTTTTGCTTGGATCCTTTGTCATTTTTTAAAGAAGGAGCTGACTGAGAGGGTTTGGGACCCTTGTTGTTTGGCTTATTATTGCGAAAATTCTGTTTCTTGGGATGCTTGGACTTTTCTTTCTGTTGGGACAATAATGATTTCCCAGATGTATTTGCATTGTTAATTATTCCAAGATGAATGATCTTATCTTGCTCTCTAATTAAGGAATCACAAAAGGATTCAAGACTAGGCTCTTGATAGCTAGTTGCAGTTAATGATTCTTTCATGGAGTAGAATGTAGATACAAAAACAGAATATGCAGGTCCAAGTTTGGAAAGAATATGATAAATACATTGTTTGTCTTCTTTCTTAATCTTGCATTCTGCACATAGGAGTCTAAGAGTTTTATACTTAGATAAATAGTCTTGAATGCATGAAAAATCATTTGGATTCAAGGAAAGCAACTCATTCTCAAGTTGATGACCCCGAATTTCATTGTGTTTACCAAACACAAATTCCAACTTTTTCCAAGCTTTATCAGGTTCATCAATGCCAAATATGTGGAATCGCAAATCAGTAGATATTGACATCTCAATCAATCCACGAGCTTCATCACATCTATTTGCCCATTTAATTTTCTTATCATCATCAGTGGGTTCTATTTCTTTCCCTGAGGTTATCCTGAAAAGTCCCCTACTTCGTAGAACATCCTCCATATGAGATTTCCATGAGAAATAGTTAAGACTTGTAAGTATAATATCACAAGGGGCGGCCATACTGTAAAATAATGGCTGAAAAAATAGAAACTAATTGTCTGGTTGCAAAGAGCTCGAAAAAAATATGTGGTTTAAAAAAAAACGGCACTGAAAACTGATTCTGGATGATGAAGTTATGCTTAATCAAAGAAAATGTTGAAGATGTCCCCAATAGTGACGTGGCAGATATTAACTTAACCAACTAAAAAAAGAAGCCCCCCCTTCCCAAGATCAACCTTTGACAATCACTTTTACAATAACGTTGCTTTGAAGTGAATCACTTTTGTAGAATAAGTGATGTTCACTTGTACAATAATGTGACTTTTAAATAGTGCGGCAATAAATTAAAAGACTTAAGTGACTCACTTTTATTTTATTTTATTTATGTGAGATGCACTTTTACAATAAAGTAACTTGAAAATAGAAATTGCATGCACTAAAAAGTAACTTGATAAGACTTGAACTCAAGACTTATCAAGGTGTAAAGCAACTTTGGACCAAGTGAGCGAAGTTTAAAAGGTATGTAAAAATATGGAAATAGGAAGGGTTTTTTTTTTTTTTTTATTACTCTTCTCTCTCGTTTTCCGTGCTTGTTTTCTTTTTCTGCAAATCACAAAAAACAATGAATTTTTTTTTTTTTTTTTTTTGACACAATGGGGTTAAATCTTCATTAGCTTACCCAGAAAGTCTATGTTTTCAGGTTTTCTCGTTGTTTCTGATTTTCCGTGATCACACAAGGTGCACGGCAAAGAGCATACGTAGCCGAGAAAATAAGAAAAAAAAAACTTTCCCTTACTGTTTCTGATTCGCCGCGATCACGCAAGGTGCATGACAAAGAGCATACGCAGTCAAGGAATAAAACAGTCCGAGACTAAAAAATAAAAGATCTAATAATAAACTGATCAAATATGAGAGATTTAAAAAAAAACAAATCCGTCACCGTAACATTATACTTTCAGATTTGCCGAAATGGGTGTTTCTGGAACAAACGGAAACGATTTTCGGTAAAACGAAAACTATTTCCTAATGGAAACAGTGCTTCGGATGCAATGGAATAGATCCCACAAGCTAAAAATGTATAGAAAATATAGAACCAGAATCCCTTTCAAAGTTTCGACAACACCGGTTCCAGATCTAGATCAAAATCGAAAGCGGCTCTTCATAAAAGCTCTGATACCATGTCCGGGTACACAGGGTACTCCCAAAATACTGAACACCTTCAACTACTACTTCACACAAATATATCACAGATCAACACACCAATGTTTGTCACGTGGTTAAAACCCTCGAGAGGGAAACAGTCCATGGCCCCTGCCAAATAGCTACTTGGAGCAATTTATTATGCAAAAAAAAGAAAGTTACATGAGCTTCTCATAATCGATCAACTAGCCAAGGACCCTCTATGCTATTTAAATAGAGATCATAGACCAATCGGGTGTTAAGCCATGGATCAATGGTAGGTATGATCTAAGAGAAGTTGAACCGTCAGATCACTCTATGTCTAGAACATATCTTGACCGTCGGATTAGAATATTTACAAATGCATACTAATGCATACTAAAGAAACACACTTTTACCTAATGGATATATTACACAAGTTGATCTTAACTAACTCCTAAGTGTCTAAATATCCTAACAAACATGACAACAACAATGCCTTTTCCAAACGAAATGCGGGTTGTATAGCCGCGTTGAGAGACTGCAGAATCTTAAAGTTCTTCTGCACACCCAGTATGGTATCACATGAGTGACTACTAGAGCATATAATCCGGATGTGGAATCCAGAGCAATAATATTTCAAGGTTGGTGCTCACATATTGACAATTGAAATAGAGGACATCTACTTCCTGACAGGCCTTTCGAGATGGGGTGCTCCCATTTTTTTGACTGGTTCCCATGGGGGGGACATTACTACTCAGGAGTTGATAGACCGCAATTTCATTCCTGGGACCAGGACATCCGGGAAGAAAATTCCCATAAAAGAAGTGGTGGATGGCCCTCCACGGACCGTTTTGTTTACCATGCAGAGAGTGGCAGGAATCCAAGCGGTACACCAGGCGTCTAGAGTGCATATGCTCTACGCCATAGAGGCCATGGCACCTACAATATTCAACTGGGAAGAAGCTCTACTTCCAATATTCAAGGATCAACTGACCAAGTGTTGGTAGGGGGAGCTAAAGCAATTTGGTTTCGGTTCCATTCTAGATTTCTTTTTTTTTGAGCCGGTTCCACATATGAGACCCTAGGTGGTCTTTACAGAGTTGAGAGAACAGGACCCTCGCATGCAGAGGTGGGTCTGGATTATGGCCCGTACTAGAGCGGGTAGAGGCAAGGTAAAGTTCGGTGACCCATTCTTTCGATGATTGAGAGATCAGCTCCTCATGGTGGAGGACTATGCATATGCGGGCACTGACTTCAGTGGTGACCCTGAACTACCGCTCCCACCTGGTGGACAGTGGGGTGATATTTGTAAGAAAAAAAAGACCCTAAAATGGAAAAAGTTTTTTTTTATGTTTTGATGTTTTATATTTTTATGTTTAGTAAGGAGACTTGAATGTTTTCATGCAGACGTTGGAGCAGCACGACTTGGGAGAGCTTCCCCATTGGACAGGTGAGCTGGAGCTTGTTTTGTACCACAGGGAGACAATGTGACAAGGGAGTTAGAGAAGAACCTAGAGAGGTTGACTCTAGACATCCCAGACACCTTGATCATTGACCTCCAACTGAGGTATCAGAGGCCTACAACGAGAGTACCGGGTCATTTTAGCAAACTGCTATGTAGAGTAGCCCGGGCAGTGATGTGTTACCATGAGAATCATTGGATGATGAGTGCATGATGTATCCACTGAAAAATAATAGCTTTAGGACTTTTGTATGATGATTTTTTACCTGAAAGGCTACATGCTTCAGATGAGGTCTCATGACCTATTTTTTGTAAAACATGTTCATATATATATATATATACAAACTTCTACTTGGTGTTTATATGTCTCAAATGGTGAACGTATTTTACATGAGTTTTAGGTGTCTTTTATAGTTTATTTACAATGAACCATGTTTTATTTTCATGTCATGAATGGATAATATTCCAATCTAGGATGTAATTAGCCAATGAGTCAGCAACTACATTATGTTTCTTAGGAATATGACTATAGGTGATAGTTTCAAATGACCTTTCTAACAAACGTACCCTTCGAAAGAGATGGAGAAGCACATGATTCCTAATGGTATAGGCATGGTTTAGATGACAAACCACAAGTTGTGAGTCCATTAATACTACCAAGTTGTGAACATCTTGGGAGGTAGCTTCAGTCAGAAGACTTATGACTGCTTGATACTTGGCGATATTGTTGGTAGTGGGACCAATGCAAAGCGCTCCTGAACTGACCAAATTGTAAGCTGGGGAATAGAGAACCCAAGTAGTTGAGGCAAGATTCAAGGTGTGGTGGAAAGCACCATCAGCGAAGCCGTAGAGAGTCATCTTCTCTGCATGATTAAAACATGGTATAAACAGATACAGAAACTAAACACAAATCCATATTGAAAATACTTAAGCACACTAATAGTCAAGTAATATACATATATACAAGATACTATCCAAGAGAGATTTAGGCATAGTACCTCTTCAGGTACAACCCATTGTGAGGTTGTACTAAGGGGATTCCATCATAGTCCACAAGCTTGTAGGCCCCTTTCTCTAAAACTTTGGAAATAAAGAAAGGACCGTACCACATGGATTCAAAATTTCCCTTCCCTAGTTTTTCATATCTCTGATCATAAGTCAAAACTAGGTCACCCTCGTTAAAGGCACGAGGTTGGATGGACTTGTCATACTGTGCCTTGACGCGTTTCTTGTGTGCCTCATTAGCCAAGGCATCATCTCTTCTAGTTTTGTCAAAGTTGTTCAAGTATAAAAATCTCTCTTCCTCTATGGAAGTGTGTGGGAGAAGTTCGACAGCAAGTTTCAAGGATAGAATCTGACATTGAATCGGCAAGAGAGATTTGAGTTCATAGACAAGCTGAAAAGGTGTGAAATGAGTAGCTATTTTCACTGAAGTCCTGCAAGCCCAAAGAGTGGAGAAAATGATATGGTTCCAGTTGTATTTATGGTCTCCAACCATCCGATGAAGCATCGTTTTCAAAACTTTGTTAATGGCCTTGACCTGACCATTAGCTTGCGGATAATAGGGCATAGAGTTTTCATGATGAAAACCTAGCTTTGCACTTATTTCCTCCATCATTTGATTATAGAAATGTGATCCATGATCAGTAACTATGGACTACAGGACTCTGAATCTTGCTATCACATGATTGAACAGGAAGAGAGCGACAGTCTTACCGTCCTCTGCATATGTAGGCATGGCCTCAGCCCACTTTGTAAAATAGTCAATGGCTACGATGATGTAACCATGCCCCCGATCGAGGTAGGCTTACAATGCATATAATCAATCCTCCATTTGGAAAAAGGGCCAACGCCAATGATGGGGTGTAGTGGAGCAGGATGAGTGTGCTTTTTCGGATAAAAATGTTGACAGGGTGGGCATTTCTTAATAGCCTCATGACAATATTTAAAGACTGAAGGCAAGAAATAGACAGTGCGAAGGATTTTTTGGGTTGTATCCATCCCAGATAAATGACTGCCACATGCTCCAGAGTGGCAATCATTCAATACTTTTTCAGCTTCCTCGTGGGTAAGGCATCGCCGGAGAACGGAATCGATACCACTTCTATACAAAGTGTCATTCAGGATGAGGTAGAATTTTGTGTGGTGACGGATATGGCAACGATCGTCATAGGATAGATTTGGATGAAATATTTGTGTTTGGAGACAATGAGAAAATATCCATACCATGGGTCAGTAGTGCTTATCAGGAATAGGAATTCATCCGGAAATGAATCACTGGACTCAGATTCCATCAAAGCATAGGGAAGATCACACATGAGCTCGACAAAGACCAAGGATTTCTTTGATGTGGCTTTGGAAAATTCCAGATCAAACTCTTGTAGTATGACTATCCATCGGGAGTACTTGCCTCGAGCACCTGACGAGTCAGGATGTAATACATAGGGTTCTGGTCTACCAATACAGTGGTTGTACAGAGAAAAATGTAGTGACGAAATTTTTTAACAGCAATGACCGTGGCTAATGATAATTTCTCCATGTGTAAATATTGGGTTTCAGAATCTATAAGATTGTTACTAGCATAGTAGATCACGTGCTCTTGACCATTGGGATTTTACTACACCAAAACCATAGCGATGGTAGTAGTGGAGGCAGCAATATATAATAGAAAATCCTTTGAATAATCTGGGGGGTGTATTATGGGTGAATGAGTCAAAGTGTGTTTGAGATTGTCAAAGGCTCATTGGGATTGGTCATCCCAATAGAATGGAGTGTCCTTATTAAGGAGACGCATATAACCATGTGTTTTCTTTGCAAAATTTCACACAAAATGACGGAGAAATTTTTCCTTCCCTTGCAAACTTTGGAGTTTGAGAAGGTTGGTTGGGTCTAGTAGAGCTAAAATAGCAGTAATTTTCAATGGATCTATCCGAATGCCATCCTTAGAAACCACAAAACCTAACAGGCGTCCCGTCTCAACACAAAAAACACATTTATGAGGATTGAGCCATATGTTATAATGACGACATCTTAGGAAAATGTCTCTAATATGACCAAGGTGGTCCTCCTATTGCTATGAATGAGCAGGGAGGTCGTCAAGGTATGGTTCAACAATATGTTTGATATCATGAAACACATAGGACATAGCATGCTGGAAAGTGGCTCCAACGTCTTTTAGGCCAAATGGTAACTTCCTATATGCAAAGGTTCCCCATGGGAAAATGAATGTCGTCTTGTGCTGATCGGTGGGTAAAATCTCAATCTTATTATGACCCAAAAAGCCATCCATAAATGAGATGATGACACTTCCAACACAGTTGTCGATAATCTGGTCGATATGTCGAGTGGGAAAGTTGTCTTTGGGACAAGATTTGTTTAAATCTTTGAAATCAATGCAGACTCTAATGGTTCCCTGCTTTTTATTAACAGGGACGATGTTCGATACCCATTCCGTTAGGGGTACGGGATAAATAAACCCTGCTTTGAGAAGTTTCTCTATTTCAGCTTTGATAGCTATGGATTTTCATGGATAGACTTGACTTAATTTTTTTATGATAGTTTTAGCAGTGGGATAGGTTTTTATTTCATGGACCACAATGGATGGGTCTATCCCTGAAATTTCTTCATAAGACCAGGAAAAAATATCACATAATTCTTTGAAAAGCGCTCTGTATGCTTCAGATTCTTCTGCTGAGCAGTTCTGCCCAACATGAACATGCTCAAGGGTACTAGGCTTGGATGATATTTCAATTGGATTTGTTTGAGTAATTTTGCATAGGTTTCCTTCAGAATCTGTGTCTTGCAACAATATAGGAGTTTGAGGTGTGTTGACAATATCAGTGGAGAAAAGGGATGCAAAATCATGGTCTACCGAACTAGTGTTGGGGAGGAACGAGGATCTATGATGATGATCCTCCCAGATAGGCTCATTCATACTCATGATCTCCATAATGGACTCATTGGAAGGAAAAGTCTCGGAGAGATAATCCAGAATAGGAAGAGAGGGTTCTAACTAGTAGGGAAGGTGGTAAGGGTACGAAGCCACCAGATGAAGTTCATCAGTGTGGTCATCGGAAAGGGTTTGTGTAACATTGTACATTTCTTCATGTGGACTCAACAATTTGTTTTCCCTTTGGATCATAATCAAATGAAAAAATCATATTTACTATTGCTGTGTCTGTGTTTGGAGGAGTGGATGGAAAAATCCCCATAAGGGACGAATCCTTCAACATGCCTACCCCAATCGACTGGTAAGGAGGAGAGGACTGGCCTGAAATAGGGATGTTATTAGCTGTAAAGGTAGTAACATCCGACGTACAGAAATAAATCTTATGAATGGTGACAATTCTCCCTATATGCAAAAAGTGGACAGTTCGAAATACCGTCGAAGCGACAGCAGCCATGGCGCAAAACCAATTTCTTCCTAGAAGTAGGTTGTAATCTAACGGGGCGTCCACTACTTCCACTTGAATAGAAACAAATTTTCGCCCAAGATCTACTGAAAGGGCTGGTATGAGACCATGGGGCTGGAAACCTCATCCATCAAAGGCTTTCAGAGTCATAGGTGATGTTACAATCTCAAGAGAGCCAATAGCTTCCCAACAAGGCAGGGACAAAACCGAAGTTGAAGCTCCTTCATCTAAGACAGTTCTAAAGACCTTCTTTCTGACTACTTTCGTTATGATTTGGAAAGCGAGTTTGTGAGGTATTCTAGAATTATAGTTCTCGACATTGAAATGAATCAAATTAGTATTGTCCGGGTCTAAAGCTCCTAACGCAGTTAACAAGTTTTTGCATTGTGTAGGACAACTTTGGAGTACTTCCAAGGTAGACATTGCACATGCCGCCTGAGAGAGATCTTCAAATACATTATAAAATTGAGAAGCTTGGAATTAGGGTTAAAAAAAACCTTCCTAAGAGTACTCTTGGGTGGACGCAAAACCATGTCGAGAGTAGGCTTCTCGATGGTTAGGGGAACAGTAGACGAGGATTCGAGAGAACCGGTAGAGGGAGCTTTTCCTGAAGAAGAATTGTCTTCTTTCTTGTCTGCGGGTTTGTCGTAACTATGAATTCGAGTTTGCAAACTAATAGTATCCGAGGACATCATGTGAATTTCATCTGAAGAACTAGATTTTCCCTGATTAGACATGTGGTCTATCCATTTTTGTTGAGAGGGAAAAGGATCCATGAGAAATGCGTGTGCGAGATTAGTTTTCAAAAATTGGGTGATTTCATCCCGACGAGGACACTCTTTTGTGAAATGGTCACCTCTGCATAACTGACATGGATAATTTTTTTTTCTTTTCCCTTTATCGTTGTCGTTGGTGGTTGGTTTTGGATTCTCCTCTTGGTTTCCAGGTTTTTTGTTTTTAGTTTTACCTTTCTTTTTATTATTGTCGGGTGTTTGAATACTCTCAATGGAATTGACCTCAGCGGAAACCTTGGGAGTTGAAGGAGTAGGGGTGGAAGTATGGGGTTGCTTGACAGGTTTTTCTACTAATGGGGACTGGATTGAACCAACAATCCCATCAACAGGGGTTTCTGCTAGTGGCTTTACAGGATCGGTGCTTGGGCGAGGAGCTTGAGGGATCAAGTCATACAAATTTCTGAACTGGGAATACACCAAGTCAAGATATTGGGCTCGACTAATGGCTTTCTCTTCAATAATGGAACTGCCCATAGCCACATTTTGGGAAATTGGAGGAAACAAATATTTAGTAAACCAATCAGCTAACAACTGATCTGGGATAGGAGCCTTAATAAGTCTTCTCCGCCTTCTCCACTCATGGATATGATTGGATATGTGGGTGGAGGTGTTCTATCGTAGAGAAGTTAAGAGATCAGTACCCATTTCATAATGGATAGGAAGCTGAAAGTGTGTAAGAAACATAGTTGCCAACGAGCCAAAATCCACAAACGAATGTTGCAGAAGTTCAATGTACCATTTCGTGGTTGTACTAGTCAAAGTTCGTTGAAAAAAGTCTTAAATGAACTAAATCATCCATAAGGGAGTTTGAAGAACACCACAAATGGAATGTCATGACATGATTTTTTGGATCATCTCCCTACTTCCCATCAACTTTGGGAATGTTCGATGGTAACTTTACCAGAATGGGAAGCCATAAGGGGTTATGTCGAATGGGATCATTAATCAACTTGGATAAATCAGGCAAGTCCAAATTTTCTAGGAAAGGTAATTGATGATTAGGTTGTACATACTGGTAATATTGATATGGCATATAAGTACTAGTAGGACCGTAAGTAGACTGATAGAAAGGTTGTTGTGATGAAGAAATACCGGAAGATCCGCCCATAGAAGGTTGATTTCTAGGATCAGGACCATTAGGACCACCGGGGCCTCTAAGAGGAGGACCACGAGGGCCTCTGGGACCACTAGGACCATTTGGACCACCAATACCACTTGGACCACTAGGAGGAGGACCACCATACCCTCTGGGACCCTTGGGAGGTAGACCTCTAGAGCCTCTGGAACCACTAGGAGGAGGGCCACCAGACCCTCTGGGACCATTAGGAGGGAATCCACCAGGCCCCCCAGGACCACTAGGACCAATAGGACCATAAGGAGGAAAGCCATGATGCCCTCCATGACCATTATGCCCCCTAGAGGGAGGACCTCCATAATGTGGTCCTTCGGTACCCCCCGCAGTATGTATAGGTATCCCCCCCATATCTGGCATGTATGACCAGTTAGGTTTCCCCCATGGCGTGAAAGTATTACTAGGATATGCAATTCTAGCATAAGGCATTCCTGTAGGGTTGGGTTGATAATTAATGTTTCCTACATGTACTTGATTTGCTGAGTAACCATACCCCCAAGAGGTTTGATTGGTTAGAAGTTGTGCCCCCAAGGGCTTACCTAAACTAGATGGGGAGTTAACCACATTTGTGTGGGTAGGAGGGACATTAACTATAGATTGATCTATACTAGAGGTCTGCCCATGACTAGTTCCAATTCTAGTGACCGATAACGTAGGTCGTGCCCGGGGTTGCCCCCCGGCACTAGAAGGTATAGATGAAACATGAATTGAATGTTGAGCCCCAGGTGCGGAAGACCTAGGAGGATTAAGAACAGAAATAATATGGGAGGTTGCGGGGTTGGTAGTTTGACTTGGATTATGTGGAGTCACAGTGCGATCTAGAATCGGTTCAATGGGTCTCATAGAATCGACAAGTGAACGATATCCCACAGGAACAACTATGGAATGTGGTGGTGGTGTGCCCAATATGTTGTCTATTTTCTTCTCAATTTCTTATGCATGAAGAATAGATGCCTGGTATTGTCTACGTTCTTCTTCATTTGGTGAAACTTATTCAGAAAATTTTAAACGGGTGCCAAATGAGTCAATGGCTTGTCCTATAGAGGTATCCCAAAATGGAGCATTGGGACCATAATCTCGATGGGTAGTATCATCAACATGACCTTCTATGGGAGAATGGAATGAAGTATTACCCTGAGAAGGTTGTTGGACCAAGGGAGAAAAGTGCGAAGGATATGGATCTTCACTTTCTGCAACCACATTTTCTCCCACTTGGGAGTTGGTAGCAGCTCCTTGGTTGATAGCTTCCATAGGATTTTCTCCTGAAACAGGAATAAAATCAGGTGGCAAGACCTGTACTCTTATAGACTGTATTAACTCAGCCAGTTTGTACAACTCCTATCTAACCTAGGGTCTCAAAACTAGAAAACACACCAAAAATTTCCCTACTCAAGCTATAGGCCAAACAAGAAAACTTAAATGACAGGAGGAGTTTAGATAGTCAGGTCTCTCACCAGGATTGTCAAGAATGTGCCACTCATGATATACCTCAAGGGTACGTGCATAGTAATCTCCCCAAATGTTGTTTTCGGTGTATGGCTCCAAGCAAGACGTTCAAAGGGATTTTCTCAGATAGATAAGGTATCCTAGTGGGGTCTCTCGATATATGCAAGGTACGTGGAAGCTCAAATCGGTAGTAGTGTTGTCTAATGCATAACCATTCACAAGGGGCCTTCCTATATACAATCGAGTATGTGAAGTTCCTTTCTATATACCTCAAGGGTATGTGAAAGGTCGTTCGATATACCGATGATACGTGGAAGAAATGTGCGAGTCCCGGAATGTAATGCAGATGAGTAACGACAACTCCTATGCTTAACAATGCCTGAACACATATCTAGCCTATCACTCAAATTGCTATGTAAATTTTATCCTATAAATACCGTTAATTTTAAAGTGGATGATTAGGTGAATGCATGGAATTTTGACAGAAAAAGTAAAACCGTGCAGAATGTAGATGCAAATATTTCACTTTACTGTTCGTGGTATGCCTACCTATAGGAGGGAAAGAGAGTATTTTCTGTTGTTTTGAAAACCAAAAATTCCCAAACAACTACTTTGAAAAAATCAAAATCAAAGACAAGCAACACATTCCAAACTCATTTTCTTTTTGAAAGCAATCAAAAGGGTAAGAGTCTCTTTTCCTAAAAGAAAAACAACAAGCACTCTACATGAATATGCACTCTATTTTTTCAATTTTTTTTAAAACATAGATAGATCTAACTTAAAACTACACTACTTTTTCTTTTGGTGAGATAGTCTTAATGCAAGAGAAACAAAAGAACACAGAGAACCTAAAATCTTGTGAGGTTAATCAGAGATCCAATGCCTTATGCTCAATAATGATAATGACCTAATCTCAATAAAAAAAAAAATCTTTTTAAAAGCAAAAAATAAGTCCTCTATGAAAAACAAATGAAATCAAGATGCTAATCAAAAGGTTTTTCTTTCAGTATTTATAAAATATAAGACAAGAGAACTAACTGAGACCTAAGCTTTCAAAAAATTACTTTCACAATCACAACCAACAAGCATGGAAGTAAATGAATAATCAACAAGCCTAATCTAGCTTTTGAATTCTTCAATCAAACCAATCTTTTACCACATAATTTTTCAACCATTAGCATTCAGATTCTAACACACAAGCCTGACAGTGCAGGGCTGAAAGCAAACAAACTCAACTTTTTGCAAAAAATGATAAAAAAACTAGTTCTGGAACAAGGCCTACCTGGCATAGCCCTGGAGGGGTCTTGACAAAGCGGTTCTAGATGAGCACCGGTTCTGGATAATGGGACTCAGGTGGTGGCACCACTTATGGCTAACAGAATTCAGGCGGTGGCACTGCTTGTTGCCAACAACACATGTGCGGTTCCTTGAATAGATCCAAAACACAAGGAGAACAAAAAATCAAGTTAAAAATTGATTAGATCAAGGCAAAGATTGATAAATTGACAGTGAAAAAGAGCATATAAAGTTGAAATAGTTCATATCTGAATAGATATGAAAGTTTCAAACCAAAATTCACTGAGTCAGATGGTAGATCTGACTGAAGAGAGTTGGAGATGGAGCCTGGATTCAGGCAAGAGTTCAAGGACCGAGGAAGATCAAATCAACTGATATTTTCACTGTTCCCTAGAGAAGTCACCATATTTGTTTTCAGGAATATTGCACCTTCTGTGGACAGAAGTTGTTCCTTTGGTCTCAATGGTTCAAATCCAAAACAAAGGAGTGAACGAAAAAGGATGAAGACCTTCCCTGAATGCTATAGACACTTGGAATGCTGCTTCGATTATGAACTTGTGTACTTGAAAACATATCAAACATACAAGCACATTAACACTACCAAAAAATCATCTACGTATCCATGCTAATGACTAAGGAATCTAGCAACATATACATGTGAAATCAAAACAACAGAAATGCGGGACATAAATCAACTTTGCATTAAGAATGTATGGAGAAGCTTACAACGATTGCCTTAGTGTCAACAAGATCCTCCACGAGACAAATACTTCATCCCCATAAGCTCCAACTTTGTTCTTTGTGCTCTCCAATGATTTGTACTGGGTAGCCAATTCAACAACATAACAATACCTCTATAGTTCTCCCACTCAACTATGTATATGAGCTTGTATTTATAATTCTCAATGGATAGGGATAGTTGAGAGAATGGTGGGTGAGGTGGCTCCAAGATCCTATCAAGGGGGGTCTTGAGCTCAAACTAATCCATAATGATAGGGATAAGGGAGGACACGAGGCTCAAGTTCTAGAAGCCTCGAGAAAATTCTCTTTTTCCCATTTTACCCAGGGTACTGCTTTTGTTCCCTTATAACAGAGCGATTTAGATGAGAACCGCTTTAAGAACAAAGACTATAGGCAGTGGCACCGCTTCTTTATAACAGGATATAGGCGGTGCTGAAGAAGTTACCGCTCATCAGCCACAGGGTAAGCACAGTGCTAGGTTTTTTCAAGTAGAATTGACAAACATAGCAAGTTTCCACTCCAAGAGTTGGGATTAAGGGAAAACATGGAAGTTAAGGATCTTATCACATGATGGTGACAGGATTTAGGTATGACATGTAGTGCATGTATATCTCAACATGTCTGGTCCTCTTCCTAGTAACTGGATATGTGGATATCTTAATAGCACTTTGATTGTCACAAAATATGAATGTAGACAAAGTAATACCAATCTCAAACTCTGAAAGAATGCCTTGCAACCAAATAGCTTGGATGCAAGCATTCACTGCTCCATTGTACTCGGTAGCTGCTGAAGACAATGTAATGGCAGCCTGTTTTTTTCTAGAGAAGAAAATGGGGCCACCATCAAACATAAAGACATACCCAGAAGTGGAATTCTGATCTATGGAATCCCTTTCCCAATCCGAATCTGTATAACCAACCAACTCTAGCTCAGAATCTGCAGCATAGTGAATGCCGTAGGATCTTGTGCCTTGAATGTACTGAAGGATCCTCTTGTCTGCCTTTAATTAAGATCATGAGGCTGCTACATGTATCTTGATACATCATTCACAACATAACAAATATCAGGCCGTGAATGTGTCAAGTAAATCTAGCTACCAATCAGTTGGCAGTAGATAGTGCAATCCATGGTTGGAGTGTTTTTTTCTTCTTCAAGGCTGATCCCTGAGAGGAAAGGGAATGGGGAATCCTTACATTCAGCCATGTTAATCTTAACTAATAGGTCTGAAATGTATTTATACAGAGTTACCATTATCCCATCAAAGTCTTGGGATATTTCAAGCCCCAGAAATTGCTTCAAGATCCCCAAATCGCTCATCTCAAATGCATCACGCAGAGCGTTTTAATGAAAGCAATGGAAGCAAGTCTGTTTCCTGTAATAAAAATATCATAAACATATAAAACAATGATAAGTAAATTATCATCATACTGCTGTATATACACATTCGGATTTGATTTACACCTTTGGAAGTTTTGTGAAAGAAGAAAGGAATCCATCTTGGCATACCATGATCTTGGGGCCCATTTCAACCCATAGAGTGATTTCTGCAATTTCCAAACCAAAGAGTGATAACTGAGACACATTTCACTGCATTCCAAATAGTAGGTGGTAGCGCATCAATGACTCCAAGTAGCTCTGATGAATTTAACTGAAGTGATACTAGTCAAGAGAGGAAGTTGGAGGCACATTAGTTCACTCTAGTTCATCCCAATCATCCCAAAATAGAAAATTGCATCAAGGAGGCTCCTTTACAACTCATCTTAACTGATTGTTAGGTGAAACAAAAATAAGTTAGCAATTAGGTGCACTTATGACACTCAGATCACCCCAGAATTGCTCCCTGTTTGAAGGAGGAAGCCCAGTTAGCCTCCCCGATTGAAGGAGAAGGATTAGTTGGTATCCTTGATTGAAGGAAGGCATGGGTGTTCTCATGCTATTTCCATGGTGTGCTCATCTGATGCCAATTAAGTCAATTAAACTGAGGATAGTGGGTAATTAGGCTAAAATTGACCAAATAAAGTGTGTAAGTTGGATAATGACTCCAACACTAAAACCACCTTCATCAAATTTGAACTTAGAAGGCATGGATATCAACAGTTTACTGATCGGGTCATCGAAAGTTCAGTAACTGTTAGGTTTTCATAGATAAAGTACCAAGGTGGTTGTTACTTGCTCAGCTGTAAACATGGCTAAATATCCTAAACTTAGGTATGATGATTTAACATATCATAAGTATCTATATAATCTCTAAATCTGGTCTGTACATAGGCGTTTTTTAAATCTTGTCTTTAATTATGCTTTATCTTCTCTCATCCAAGAGAATGCATGTCTCTATATAGTTCTTATTCCTTCATAATAATGGAAATATAGCCAAAGTTCCCCGCAAAATCATCATCATAATTTCAATCTAGAACTATAAAGGAAGAAGATAAAAGAAGTGCATCTACAAATTTCCTTTTTTGGTATTTAGATTGTATTTTTTTTTTGTCAACTCCAATATGTTACATTTCTATCTCAATTTTTAATTGTATTCCCCGTTCGTTGGGTAGGTATCGAAATGTTATTAGCATTGTCCATTCCTTGACTGCCATAAAGAAAAAATCATCTAAGCTCGACTGTCAAATGTAATGTGTTCATCAAAAATATGATTTTTGCAACGTGATTAAATAAAATAATTATGATATGTTCTTGTTATCTTAGATTATACAAAATTTTTATAATGTTTATATGCATTCCATATGTTTTCAGTCTGGTGTATATGCCTCGGATTCGAGTCTAAGTGTTGGGTGTGTGTATTATAATACTGCAATTTCAAGGTATTGCATTTAGTAATATCTGAATCTTATTTTTAAAACATTTTCTAAAAATTTAGCAATCGTCGACGTTTTTTTTTAAGTTTTCAGAAGAATTGCATTCTGTCTCTTTAGCTATTTAGAGATAAATTTTTATGGAGACTCGTATTCCTGGCTATTAAGTTGGTACCAGACAATCAATTTTGATAGTGGTTCAAACCGGTGAAAAGTTCTCCGAAAATTTTCAGCCAACAAAAGAATTCAAAACACAAGCATAAAAATCACTACAAGAAGGCCTAACAACAACCTAATTAGGACCAAACAAATTCTCAATATTCCCACATTATAACCAACATTCCCAGCAGCACCAATAGCAATTCCAAGAAGATATTTCTAGCAGCATAAGTTGAATCAGAATTTGAATAAGCAACTAAATCAGTTTCCTCATTCCTAGTATCAGTCAAAGCATAGTCATCATCATTCCCGGTAGCATAATTTCCAGCATTTCCATTAGCAGTTAGAAATGCACTATGACCAACAATGTTCCCAACACCCCCAGTGGCATTATTTCCAATAACATTCCCAGTTCAATTGAATAAGAAGCTGAAGGAGAATAATTCCCAATAGTTCCAGAGCATACGTTATCTGAATATTCTTATATACTTTTATCAAATCAAAATTCAATACTATCCAAGCCTCAAGGACTTCCATATTGGACTCTACGAGGCATAATACATACTTAGATTTATCTGAAAAATTCTTAAATGGGCCTCTGCCTTGATATGGCTCGATTCTTCTCCTTCTCTGGTCAACTCTTCCTCTTCACATGATGCCTCCTCTTTGTGGCTCATCTTCTCATGCAACTTGGATCAAGGGTATGACATCCTTCATAAACAACTTCAGTATGCCAATACTTTCTTTGGCATTTAATTTTGGAAAACGCTATGACCTTGGATCTGATACCATGTCAAACTTAACTCAGAAAAATGGGTCCCAAAATATGGAGGAACAATGTATTATTAATGTTTCTCTTAGTACATGAAGTGATGTTGTTGTATATATGTCTATTAGATTCCTTTAAATACAAGTTAGGGACCAAGCTCCAAAATGTATTTTATATGCACATCATACATGAAGCAATTTTTTTTATAGCCTAAGGAGAAAGTACTTTAGATGCTGGTAATGATTAGTCTATGGTTAGATGAGGTCTTTGCAATTTATTTTGCATCAAACTCTGTTAAAAGATGGTGTTATGTGTTCATTATTATTTGTTGTGAATAATTTTCTCCTAATACTGACTATGATACTTTCTTGTTATTATTAAGTAGTCATATTAGTGACACAATACTCACAATCACTTACCTTGGGAGTGCAAATTCTTTATGGCGGGGTATTTTGGCCTAAATGTGTCATTTTTCAATTTCATAGGGTTTGAGGAGAGGGTTCCAATCACCTTTCCCTTCTGTGAATTGCAACTAGGAAATAGCGATTTCAATAATCAATTGCTCATAAATAACTATAATCAAAATTATTTGATACACACACACACATACACACACACTCACACACACACTAGTGATCAGATAGATGTCCCCTTTCTCAGTAAGGAATTAAAAATGTAATTTATAGTTTTCAATATATATGGACCATATAACTAGAAAGTGTAGTTTTGGAACTGATTTTTCAATCATAAGATAATAAATGATAAGCATTATATTCAATAAATGGGTGTAAGTGTCCCAAATGTTGGAATTTCATCCATCCACTACTGCAGAGCCTTCAACCTTCAACCTGTCTAATAATTTTATATAAAAACAAGAGCCATGTGGTGGAAATGTCCCCAACATTGCTACCAACTTTACCGAAACAATTGTTATTTTGATATTTTTATTTCAAAATTTGGCTCATCTTTAATAATATTTATCCATAGAAAAGATCCATCCCTGACTCTAATAGTATAATGAATATTAGCATTGAGAGCATAAGTGTAGTGCCATTCGATAATCTAAAACTTAATTCACCATTTCTTAATCTTATGAATATTGGTCATATGATTTAGATTATAAATAAAGATTACCAAAATATTGGGACCATTTTTAAATCCTCTATTAAATGCTCAATTGATTTTGGCATTGCTTCTTAATCAGAAAATGGCAGCTTTCTAGAAATAATCACAAACGCATTCGATTAAAATTAAAATTACTTGAGTTATGCTTTGAGTTAGTTATCATATTTCCAAAGTCAAAAGAATTTTCTTTTAATGCAGGATCGTATTCCATTTATCTAACCGTGGTCGTGCTAGAAAGAGATCTTTATACAAAATTGAATTTTACTTCTTCCATCAAACTTAGCAACGATGTCTCCCCTCCTTTGAACTTCACGACCAATATTAAAATAAGTTGGTACTATAATCTTGGCAGAGGTCTCCCTCTAAGCAGGTTGTGCCCAACCATCCCAAGGGAAAACTCATTGTTTCCTCCATGTGTATTCATTTTCCAAAAACCTTACCTGGTGGAAACCCTAACTACCTCAATTAACTTATAGGGTTCCTCTCTCATTCAACTAAAAAAAACCCAGAATAATAATTGTGTTACAATACATTTATAGAAATATATAAAATTATTTGCATGCTTTTTAAGAGGCCTTTCCAATAATGCATACTAAATACCATTTTATATAGACTTTGATTCTTCAAAATTGATTTCCATTTCCCCCTTCAAATTGGTATTTTGAGAAGCATCATTTTGAAGTCCTCTAATCTACAATTGTTTTTTCAAAAGGAAATACCATGAAGAACATTGAGACTCTATAACCTGATGATAAAAACCCACAAAAAGGAGGACTGAATGAAGGTGACAGGTCTTCTAACCAACAATGGGACGAGGCATGTGGAGAATAAAATCTCAAAGATAAAATATACATACTAACCTAAGGAAATGAACTATAGCAGGAGGAGCATAATCGATGAATGATCCCGAAAGGGAGAAACGAGAGCCAACAAAACTAAACTGGCTGAAACCAAAAATGAATGGAGCAACATCAAAGGGAACATAGCCAAAGTGCCTTTGAATCAAAAGAAGAGGCCAAAATGTGGTATTACAAAAAAATACTGAAATTTCCTATCTAACAAAGTATATAAACCAAAAGCATGTTGTTAGATCCAATCATCAAGAATATTAAATAAAGATAACAGAGACAGGGAAGTTCATACAATGAACTTGAAGCCATACTGATGCTCGATCTCCCAACACTAGGTTCAAGAAGCAGACTAGCAGAAGATGCTCTTGAAATACTTTCCAAGAGAGGAATAGACTTCATAATGAAAAAACTTGAATTGTTACCAATATAATCCATACTAAAAACCTTGCTAAGGAAAGGGTGTTGAGAGGTACCACATGTGAAATAAATTATGAGCTGAACATCCTTAATTGCAAAAATTATGGAGAGGACCGAGGTAGGAACAAGAGAGCACGTGGGAAGCATCCCATGGATCCTTGATCATCATTAAATGACACACATACATGATTGATGGGGTAAAAAAATAAACCATAGAATTAGGCGATGGGGTGGTGGTTAGTCACCCCTTATTTTACAACAAGAACCTATTGGTTCAATGAGCATCCATAATTCATATATTGATCTGTTGTGCTAATTATATCCCTCAACACATGAATTATTTGCACCTGCTGGAAATATTGTATTATACTATGGATTTGAATCATGTTTCTCTAAAGGTGGGAGTTTCTAGGGTGTTTCCTTTCTCAAAGACACCTGATAGTGCTAATAGATTCTACAATGACCATGAGGCTACTAATTCCTTTTTCATTTTCTAGGTGAAGTCCTTTCCACAAAGCAAGGGTCTCTTCTTGGTTATTGGTGGTGACTCAATCCCCCAAGAAAACGAAATTAATTTGTATCCATTAGGGTCATACAACACCTCTCCTACACCTACCACCCATGGGTTTCCTTTAGAGGTCCCATTAAATAAGAAAGTGTGTGTTATACTATGAAATGAAACTTCTTCATCCGAGTATTGACACTAAATGCTTCGGTACACAAAAGGACATTACGGATAGAAGTGGCCAAAAACCTATAGATGAGCATGTTCCTTGATACACCTTATTCCTGCATGGATTTCCCATGTTTTTTTAATGACCTTAACTTGTAATCGTGACTATTGACATTGCACCTCATGAGTCATTCGCGGGTAGCCATATATAGATGATAACAAGATGTACTCACGAGTTTCCTCCATAGGAGTCGCAATCCATTCACGAATTGCCAATATACATATCCACGGTTACATTAATCCAAAAAAATAAAAATAAAAACATGATTATTCAAGGACAGTTCGGATCGTAATCATAACGTTCCCAACCTCCCTAACCATCCTAACCTTCGAAACTCCCCCTAATCACCAAGTATAAATAGAGGGGAGGGGTATAGGTTGTGGGGGATCTTAGAAGAGAAAGGTTATGTTGGAGGAATACCTTTAGATATTTGAGAAAGAGAACTCAGTTCCTTGGCTAGCAGAGGAGGGCTTGTCTCAGATAGAGGTTGTATCATTCCCTGTTACTTATTAATAAAGAGATATTTTCTTCCACAATTGGTGCATCAATGTTCTTATATGTTATGATTCATGAAATATATTGTCATCTTATTTATATGCAATCATGATGTTTCATTTATATTTATATAACATATAATATTTATGTAGGAAGGTATCTGTCTCTTTTGCAGGTGTTGAGAACCTTGGATCTTCTAGCTGGAGCGGTTGGAGAGAAGATTAAATCTTGGATCATAAGGTGCAAGTTCTTTTTGTATCATTTTTCTTATAAATAACTCTATATTGTTGTATGTTTGTAAGTTGAATATTTTTATGTTGGTGACCCCAAACCCTTAGGTCATAAGGATGGGGAGTTCACCTTGTTGAGCAATGTCTTATCAAGTTCATTCATAAAGGGGGTTTTTCAATTGTGAAAAAACAAGGTCAATATTTTGTAGGTATTGGGGCGGCACAAAATAGGGTATGGGGTCTTTATAGGTATTGGGGGGTATAAAAAGGGGTTTCAGTAAAAATAGGGATTTTTTAATTAGAAATATGTATTGGGAGTGGGGCTCAACAAAGGGATTTTTGTAGGTAATTATCAATATCTATTGAAATTAGGGGTATTCTTTAATATCACATGAATGAAGGTGCTATGACATGGTTTCACTAAGTGAATACCCCGTGGTCATAATGTAGATTCTCATGAACAAGAGTGTGTTGTTCCCTTTATTTTGTCTAGTCCTTCAAGGCCTCTTTGGGTAACATTAGTTTCCAATTATTTGGATCATGAGAGTGTGTTGTTCAGGATTAAGCACCCTTGTAACCTAGGGTCTAGGGTTACCAAATTACTACTAACCTTGCAGACTATCATCTTTAACATAGAATATAAAGGAAATAGGAAGAAAGTCTTGACTTACCCAATTACCGACGGTTGATCCAAGCTTGATCTTCTTCCGTTCCTCTTCTCTTCAAAGCTTCTAGGGATGCACCTGTTTCACCTGGAAAGAGTAAATTCTCCAAGTACTATCTCATGCAGGTATATATAAGAGGTTAGATAAACAATATGTCCAATACATAATCAAATATATTCATTAACCATGATACATGAAAGAGACTCAACACAATGTTGGAAGAATAATTCTCTTTATTAACAATCAGTGAATTAGAAAGAGTACAACCTAGCTTCTGAGACAAGGACTCCTCTGCAACCAAAGGACTCTAAGTTCTGCTGCTCCAAGACTTCTGAAGATATACTACCAGCAAAAAGTTTCTCTCCAATCTTGATTGATTAATTCCCTCCCCAAGGCCTCTATTTATACTTTGTCAAACTCTTGAAGAATGACTATCCATTTGTTGAATTTGCCTCCAACTATTCGCCGGGACAAAACATATTGGAAAGGATTAACATCCGCCACTACCATCGTGGTCCTCAGTAAGATATAGAGACACAACCTCTGAACAACATACACAACTGCCAAGGCCAACTTCTCGATGTGGGAATACCTAAGTTCAAGGCCAGCTAAAGCACAGATGAGATAGTAGATGACATGCTCTTGGAGCTTATCGTCCTCCTAGACTAGTACTATCCCTACAGTCGATTCAGATGCGGCCAGAGGCAATATAAAATCCCGAGAGTAATCTGGTGGGCACAATAACAGTGCCGACAACAAAGATTTTTTTAATGCCTCGAATGCAAGTTGTGCAATTTCATCCCATACAAATGGGGTGTCATGTTTCAACATGCACATGAAACCTTTAGTAATCTTGGCATAATTTAGAATAAAATGTTGAAGGAAGTTGGAATTCCCCTGCAGGCTTTGAAGCTGCTGTTGGAGACATTTACCACCATACACACTCTTTTTCGTTAAATTGGCCTAGTTAAACCACTATCCTAAGTATTATTGACATAAATTGAGATCAATGGAGCATTAATTGGCATCATCTAATCAGACCCACGCCTACCTTCAGTCGAGGATGCTAACTTAGCCTTCTCCTACATTTAGGGAGGCTAACTGGAGCACTCCGAGGGTGATCTAAGTGATATTAATGCACCTAAATTGCTAACTGATGGTTACAATCAGTTAACAGAGCAGTGAAGGAACCTCCTTTCATTTAATTGATTATTTAATGATTAATTAATGAACTGGAGTCAACAGGGGCGCCTCCACCAACTTCTAATGTTCAGTTCAACTTCAGTTAACCTCATCAGGGTTCATTGGAGTCATTGAAGCTCTAGTACTTGATGGTTGGCTTGCTATGACATGTGTCTAATCTCTTTCAGTTGAGAATCAGTCATTTATTGCACTCTGACTTCAGTTAGGGCCCAGTTGAGTCAATTAGGGTTTTGATTAGTGGTNTGCTTGCTATGACATGTGTCTAATCTCTTTCAGTTGAGAATCAGTCATTTATTGCACTCTGACTTCAGTTAGGGCCCAGTTGAGTCAATTAGGGTTTTGATTAGTGGTTAACTTGAGTGTTGACTATGGCTTACATTCAGTTAAGCTAGACTCACTCATTCAATTCGAATGACCTCCTTGAGGATTCGAATTGCTCATTCATTCATGTTTGTAGCATGACATTGTATTGTATTATCATTCTTTCATCTAATTATACAGAGCGGCTACTCATTCTGTAGACCAGTTACACCATTTCATGAGTTATTTGTTGATTAATCTTTGATGAGATTGATCTTTAGTCCCTATATCAATGTGAAAGATTAATATGGTATCAGAGCTCATGGTGGGACAAAGCTCTATCTCTCAAAAACAAGCTTTTTGACATATTTCTGCATGAAAATTGAGCAATAGCTCAAAAATCCAGCACTGCACCAAAAGCCAAGGCTTACCACTTAATACCCCAAGTAAAGAACTTGTTGATCAAGCTTGCTTGATTGACTATGTTGGGTGTGTTGAAAGCCTAAAATGTGCAGGCTGTCTGACCTAACATTGCCCTTTTTGTTTTGATTTTCAGGTTTTCTATAGGTGAAACATTCGCTCCAGCAGATCCAGATGGCCTCCTCAGTAGATCTTTTGACTCCATACAATTTCCACTCATGGAAAGGTGATATGGAGATTCAACTACGCTCTAGAGGAATCTTTAGAGTCACCATGGATAGTGAAGATGAGCTTGGTTCAGCCATAGAAAAATCAAGATTCTTGAACAGGAAGGATGAAGCCTTCGGTTTCTTATGCCTCTCTATTTCCCGGGATCTTCTTTTCCATCTTGTGGGATTGAAGACTCCAAAATAAATATGGGAAAAATTGGAAACTCTATATGGAAAGCATGATGACTTGAGGGTTTACCAGCTTGAAAATGAATTAATGTCTCTCCATCCTTCCAATTTCGAGACTCTAAATGTCTTTTTCACAAAGTTCAAGCCTACTGTTTTACTCTTGAAGCAATGCAAAGTGGAGAAGGAGGATGATCAATGCATCCTCACCATACTCTCCAAGCTTGGGGCTGATTATTTAGGTTTTGTTTCTACATTCCATGTGGGGAATCTCACAACCCCTGGATGGAAGATGCCTACACTCAATGCCTTCATTGAGTCCCTAACAAGTGAACATGACAAGCTTGTCCATATGGGGATCATCAGATCTTCCTATGATCAAGCCCTCCATGTCTCGGGGCCCAAATATCTGAAAAGTAAAGGTAAGCAGCAGAAGAACCCAACAACTAAATTTGATGCTCCTAATCCTAGAGTTGAAAATCAGCAGCATGATGAGTCTTCCAGCTCAAGGAAGAACAAAGGAAAAGGGCACCATGGCAAGGAAAAATTCAAGTGTTCTTATTGCGGGAAGGGATTCCACCCTGAACATGCCTGCATGAAGAATAAACTTGATGAAGCAACCTCTCTCCTTGAGATAAATGACATCAATCTTTCGGAGAGCTTTCGGAGGAGAGATCAGCAAGATCGGGAACCACAGAATGAAAAAGGTCATGCCCTCATGGAAAGCACTTTGAAGTACAAAGCACTCTTGATTGATTATGGAGCTTAGAACTACATGATGGATGAAAGAGACTCCTTTTCATCCTTGGAGACTGGAAAATCCATTCCCATCCACATGGGAGAGGACTCCACCATCGTTTCAGAAGGACAAGGTACTGTTGATCTTGAAAATGGATTTTTTTCAAATGTTTTGTAGGTACCATCTCTGGCATCAAATCTCCTTAGTGTCTATCAGATGACACATGCAGGAGTTCCTAAGAGATTTTATTTCATCCCAAATGATGTTGAGATAACATAAATTGCATCTGGGAAACTCATTGCTAAAGGCCTTGCAAACCATCATGCAAAAGCCTATGAGTTCTCTCACTTTGTTGCGGATGCAAAGCCCACCGCTCTGCTAACTCATGGAAATGAGGTTAGTAGGCTGTGGCATGAGAGGTTTGGCCATCTTAATTTCAAATATTTGCATCAATTACAGAAAAAATCCATGGTTGAAGGCTTCCCAGTCATCAAGGCAACCACGGGAATTTGCAAGGGCTGTGTGATTGGAAAACACCTTGAGCACAAGTTTGATCGGGGGAAGGAAAACCAAGCTACATGCATATTGGGGATGATACATTCTGATATCAGCAGTCTGATGCCTGTCACATCCATGAATGGATCAAGGTATCTTCTTAATTTTATTGATGATTTTTCAAGGTACACATGGGTCTTCTTTCTCAAAAAGAAGTCTGANAGCAGCAGTCTAATGCCTGTCACATCCATGAATGGATCAAGGTATCTTCTTAATTTTATTGATGATTTTTCAAGGTACACATGGGTCTTCTTTCTCAAAAAGAAGTCTGAAGTATGTAAAAACTTTTCTGAATTGAAGGCTTTGATCGAAAATGCCTCTGGGATTAAGATAAAGATCTTGAGATATGATAATGGAGGGGAGTATGTCAGTAATGATTTTCTCCAAATATGCTCCCAAATTTGTATTCAGGTCCAACATTCAATTCTCTACACTCCCTAGCAGAACGGAGTAGAGGAAAGGAAGAATCGGTCTCTCAAGGAGATGACCACCTGTATGCTGGAATCCAAGAAGGTTGCTGCAAATTTGTGGGCTGAGGCCATGCATACTACAGCATACATTCATAACAGGGTTCCACACTCATCCGTGAAAGGGAATACCCCTTTCAAAGCATACTTTGGACACAAGCCGGATGTGTCAAACCTGCGGGTGTTTGGGTCCACTGTATGGGCCCGGATTCCGCTTGATAAAAGAAGGGATTTGCAACCGCAAAGAATAGAATGTCTGTCTATTAGGTATCATGACAAATTTAAAGGTTTCAAGCTGCTGGATATCAATACCA
>LPNX011139076.1:48087-221394 GCA_001517045.1 Pseudotsuga menziesii
ATGGAACTCTTGGTTCTTGATCCTGCTTAACTCTGGAAGAAAATAGGATTAATGGTGAAGAACTTCGCAGATCTTATCTCGTCCGCACACGGATTCTAGAATGTCTTCATTCGAAGGTAAAAATGCAAAGAGTTCGTTGCCCAAGCAGGCAGATAGGCTTCTTTAGGCTCCTCTGAGACTATGAGAGGGACCAAAATGGGATCAACAACGGTATGAACAATAGCTTGATAAGCTACTTTCACTACCGATAAGGGCACTTCAGGTTCATGGTGGGAAGGAAGAACCCAAGGATCTGTTCTATCAATAACCGTTGCTATAGACTTCCCTACACTAGTAGAACCTAGATAGTTAATTAGAGTTGGAATATCAAATGTTACCATCAATGATGTGTACATTCCATCCCCTAAGCTCTTTGAAGTAGGTCTAACCTGATCAACCAATGGTACGGTGGACTCGTTAGTTTCCATGCGGCCTTTTCGAGTAAAACTAAGTTGGTCTACAGTAACCAACTTCCCTTCATGTGGAAACACTACTACCTGAAATACAGCCAATGCAATAGCTGACATGGTGTAAGTCCAACTTCTCCCCAAGAGAAAGTTATAATCCAAAGGTGCATCAGTCACCTCTACCTCAACAGACACTACTTTCCCTGCCAACTTAATTTTGAAAGCTGGTAGGATACCATGTGGATGAAATGACCTTTCGTCGAAAGCAGTAAGTAGGGTGTTCGATGGAACCATCTCTAGAGATCCAAGAGCTTTCCAACAAGACAGGGACATGACACATGTAGAATCACCCTCATCAACAAATTCCCTTCCAATGGTCTTTCCACCATGGATGACATCTATTGATAAGGATACATGATATGGCAGGAAAATTTTGACATCAGACAAATTAAATTTCTCCATGACGCTCTATGAGTCCATACTACCTAAGGCTGCTAAGAGTGCATCTCATTGGGTGGGACAACTCTGTAACACCTCTAAAGCCAACATCGCACAAGGAAACTGGGCTAAGTCTTCAACTACAAATTAGTTTTCTATAGCCCTAGCATTAGGATTGTGCAAGGTTTTATTGAAGACACCTTTTGGTATCTTGGGCATAGGTTCGGTAGGATTCTCAATCATGAGAGGATTGGAAGTTTCACCTATTGACTTACCCTTATTCGAAGCCTCTTTTTCATAGTTCTTGTTCTTGGTCTATAGTAAAGTCTCAGATCCAATCATGTTGATATAATTGGGGTTAGGAGCATTTGGGGTGCCCCCTGCTGCATTTGAAGCTGAAGCAAAATTCTGCCCTTGGGGAAAAGGATCCTTCAGGACAATCGGTTGTTGGCATTTTAATAGCTTCTGATATTGTTCCATAAGGGGACATAGATGGGTCAGGTGATCTTCATGGTACAAATTACATGGGAATTTCACCTTCTTCTTTTCTTTTTTCCCCCCATCAGCATTGTTTGTGGGTTTTTGCTTGTTTTGGTTTCCCTCACCCTTTTTTCCTTTCTTCTTTTTCCCACTGGGTTGCTAATTTCCCTTCTGAGAGGATTGTTCAAAAAAATTAGCATTTTGGAGTGAGGGGGCAGCCTTTGCTACCTCCACCATAGAATGTTTGATAGACAGCTGATGGAGTTGTTTAGCCAAAGACTCTACAGTGGGAGAATTCACAAAACCAACAACACCATCGGCATGGGGTCCAGGCTTAGGTTTCTCTACATTGTGTGTTGGCCTCGGTGCTTCAGGGATAATTTCATATAAAATACTAGACTGAGAATATATCAAATCTAGTTGCTGGGCCCTAAGGATAGCTTCTTCCTCATTGGTTACTCCCGAAGTAGATACATCCTTAGATATATATGGAAATAGGGAATTAAGGAACCATTCTAATAAGAACTCGAGAGGAATAGTGGCTTTGATAAGGCTCTTCCATATTCTCCACTCTTGTATGTGATCCAAAATATGAGTGGAATTGTCCTACTGAAAGGTAGACAACAAGTCTATCCTGAAATCATATCGAACAGGAAGTTGGAAGTGACTAAGGAATACATTAGCCAAGTCCCAAAAACTATTAAACGCAGTAGAAGGCAATTCAATATACCATTTTGCTGCAGTACTGGTTAAAGTTCTTTGGAACAGCCTCAACCAAACTGATTCCTTGTTCAGTGAGTTGGAAGAGCACCACAAATGGAAAGTGGTGACATGAGCTCCTAGATCATCACCAACTTTGCCTTCGAATTTTGGGATATCCAAGGGTAGCTTGGTAGGAATGGGTGGCAAGGAGGATTTATCTCTCACTGAGTCATTCATTAGTTTCGACAAATCTGGAAAATTTAACGTTTCTAGGAAAGGGAGCTTGGGTCTAACTAGGGCGCTAAAAGTACCAGTTTGGGGATTAGAGGGACTTTCCCCCATATTCCCATATGTGAAGGTGGGGTTTCCCTTTGCTGCTGGTTGTGAAGTGGTTGGGATACTTTGGAAAGGATTCCATCCATAAGCCAATGGATAGTTTATGTACAGTGCAGTATATGAGGTTCTAGCTACCCTAGTCAAAGCTAGGGTTTGGAATACAGGAGCAGGTATCCCTCCACTAAAAAGAAAAAAAGGAGAGGTCATGAAAGGATTTGAAACCACAGTTTGAAAACCTTGACCATAAGGATTATGGTTTTCTAACTGCACCCCTACATATGTGGGTGTTGGGCCTACATATGGAGTGGATGGGGGAATATGCCCCCCATTCCAAGGAAAACCCTGGACAAAAGCCGAGGATCCTATAGGACCACTTTGAGCAGAGTGTGCGAAGGAAGTAGGAACTATAGGTACACTAGGAATTCCAGTGACCATACAACTAGAAGCACCTACTAAACTTGTGGGAGCCGGTGGTTGTACCACCCGGCTAGCTGGAGTTAACAGTGTAGTAGGTATACTTGTTCTAGGGGAACCTACCAGGGGAGGTGGCACCCCTTCAGCCGGAGCGACTGAGGTGGAAGTAGAAAAAATTTCTCCTGTAGTAGACATTATTCTGCCCAAAGGGACACCAATCACGGGTGGATTGAAAGGATGAACCTGAACGATCACCGAATCGTTTAAATCAGTTAGAGGTGAATTAAAATTCCTTGCAAACTCATCATCCTGCAAGTCTTCTATCTCAACTATGTTTAAATTAAAATGGTTTTCCCTAAGTTCTGGTTCACCCAGAACTTCACTAACTCCTATCAGTTCTACAGAACCATCCGTGTCTAATCTCCGCCTTTGAGGGGGAGGTGGGGGTTCCAATGTGATAAGTGGAGGAAGGTTTTGCAGCCTTCATGACCTTCTGAAATATTGGTCCTCCACGATTGTAAATTTGACTCTTCACACCCTAAGGTTGGATAAAAACACAGACAAACCATAGAGCAATCACTACAAAATTTCCTAAAGTCTCAACAATCACAAGGGGTATAAGATATGCTTTCCTGAAGAAAGCTTAGAGACAGTTTCTTGGTGTCCTTGAAGAGGTTCTTAGGCACAAGAGGAGGAATCACCCACCGCCCTCCTACACTTTTAACAAGGGTTAACTTCCAAGCCCATCCAAGGTGAACCAGAAATAGCCTTCCGGTTTACCTGTGTATAAACCCTAGATGTCCAAGAGACTAGAGGCTACCTTAACTATATCAATAGTCTAGGGGGATAGTCGCAAGCCTGATTCATATGCATGGGTAGGGTAGAAAAGGATGAAACTCTGTCTAGGATAGAATCCCCAGATGCGTAAAAACCTTGGTCTACATTTTGACAAGGAATTAGAGGGTCATCTCCTTAGTCCAAGCCTCCATGTGGCCTTGTGCTTAACTCCCATTTGAGAGGAGATTTCCAAATACTAACAACACAGAGAAGGATTTACGTATCGATTGGCCAACTACGTCTGAATTTAAGTACTTATGGGGAGTTTACACTTCCTATCCCACAAGTCTAGCCTAAGCTAGTAGGTGTATGACCCTATAAAACAAAACTTACTAATAAATTTTAAATTATAGCATTCATTTTAATGGTTGTTCTTAGTTAGAGGGTAAGTGGCGTTAATGACTATGATATTATAGACTCGATAAGAAATGTAAAAAGGTGTTTAAAATGAATTCCAAAGCAAATTATAACTATTTAAAGCAAGCTTCTTTTTCTTTTTTTAAGTAAATATGAACTAATGAAATTACAACTAGGTAAGAGAAAGCTAAGACTTTTTTTTGTAATTTTTGAGATTTTATTCAAAAACTAAAAATAAAACTACAATATGCAATTCAAATGCAAATTTTTCCAATGCTTTCTTTTCACTTTTCAACCTCTTCAAAAATTACTATGCACCTAAATGCAACAATTCTTGAATATGCTTGAATAATTAGACTATAGAGCAAGCAAAATGAAGTATAACAGACTTATAAGAACAAAAAATCAACCAACTAAGGAAGAGACTTGGAAAACACCTAGCTTGGGAAGAAACAATGAATGAAATACACTGAAATCATAAAAGGCAAGTGACAAACCGAAACTACTTGGAAATAGTATGGGGTACAAGGTATCTAAAACCTTGATCACTGATTCAGATACACAGCACTGAACCTATCACCCAAATAGGATAACCCACCTCAAATTTCTAAAATAAATAAGATTCAAACAATAAAAACTCAAGGGCTTACTGAAAAGCACAAAGTATGGTGCATAGGGCTTTCAAACCTATAGTGAAGTGCCAGTACTAGAAGACCCCAAAGCAAGGAAAAATCCAAATAAGATAGGGACAAGAAACCCTACCCAAAATTTTTCTGCTAAGGTATGTATGCAATTGTCTAATAGAACAACCCATGTACTATACGTGACTATTCAGTATAGCAACCCATGTATACAAGCTTCTGTACGCGACTGTGTAGCATAGTAACCCACGTAAAGGACAAAAAAAATTTAAAAAGGAAAAAATTATGAAGGTCTCTAAAACACCACTGCAAGTCCAAAACAAGATATAAAACCACACACTGAATCAGAGAAAATACTGGGAAAGGATCTATAGGACTAACCCACAACAGGCTATACTCCCCAGCGGATTCGCCAGTTCTGTTGTTCAGGATTAAGCACCCTTGTAACCTAGGGTCTGGGGTTACCAACTTACTACTAACTTTGCAGACAATCAACTTTAATAGAGAACAGAAAGGAAATAGGAAGAAATTCTTGACTTACCCAATTACCGACGGTTGATCCAAGCTTGATCTTCTTCCATTCCTCTTCTCTCCAAAGCTTCCAGGGATGCACCTCTTTTACCTGTAAAGAGTAAATTCTCCAAGTACTATCTCATGCATGTATATATAAGAGGTTAGATAAACAATATTTCCAATACATAATCAAATATATTCATTAACCATGATACATGAAAGAGACTCAACACAATGTTGGAAGAATAATTCTCTTTATTAACAATCAGTGAATGAGATAAGAGTACAACCTAGCTTTTGAGACAAGGACTCCTCTGCAACCAAAGGACTCTGAGTTTTGCTACTCCAAGACTTCTGAAGATATACCACTAGCATAACTTTTCTCTCCAATCTTGATTGATTAATGCCCTCCCCAAGGCCTCTATTTATACTTTGGGAAATAGAGTGGTTTCGAAGGTTGGGGTGGTTGAAACAGTTGGGATCATGTTAATGATTAAGACCCAACTAATCTCCATTAATCATGTTTTATGTTTTTTAAGGTCGAATCAAGATGTACGCGACTATTGATATAGGCAACCCACGTATGACACACGAGTTGCTTAAAGGAAACCTGTGTACGTTGATGTACGTGGGTTGTAATGTAGATAGTCACGTATAGTACGTGAGTTGCAATGGATATAGTCGCGTACATACGTGAGTTTCAATGGAGATATTCCTGTACGCAACTCAAAACTTAGAAAAATTATATGGCAAGCTAGTTCAAGGGTAAATGCATCCCAAGTCATGCCCATCTATAGTGTTTTGGCAAACTTCAATCCTAAAATTTCCTTTTGTGTACCAACATAATGAATGTCGGCACTCGACGGAGAAGTTCCATTTGGGTTGATAACAGAGTGCTTGTATCTAAGTTTGTTTTGAGGAGGAGAAATCGACTCTGCCAATTATGGGTTTCCTTAGAAGAGATGGCAAGTGACTATAAGGAAGAGACAACTTGAATGAACCTATTGTGAGAGATTCAATTTTTACATTATCCAGGGTAAAGAAGAAATTATATACATAAATACCTCAAGCATGTCAAAGAAGATAACGTGTTAAATCTCACCCATGGAATCCATATGCAAAAAAGACATGTTCATACATATAATTTTTGTGTTGATTTAAATATTGTATCTTGCATTATGAACATATATTCTTTGATTATGAAAATTGAATCATTATTAAGGGATTAAATATTTCTTTTAAAATGGTTATGATAAACATGTTTTTCTTTTTATGATTGTTATAGGAATGTGATGAAATATTAACGACCTTGGAGATATTACAAGGAAACAAAAATGAATAATTAAACACTATCATGCAAGATAGAAAACAACAAGACAAAGTGGCCTTCAAGAGGAAGGCATTGCATGTGAAGCTGGAAAATGAAGACTTGGAACCTAGGTATAATGAAAAGAACACGGAGGATGGTGTTATTTCAAGGGAGGTTAGAATGTAATACCGCGATTTCAACCCTTTGAGATTAATCTTGTTTATATTTTAATTTTATATTTTCTATAATATGTTTCTTCACACCATGATGTAGATTCCACTATGATTATCAACACTAACAAACATGATCATTGTAATATTGATGAAATATTCAAAGGATGACTAATGGGGAGGACATTGATGGTGCTATGAGTCCACTAGAGGGAAAGGTAAAAGGATTTAATGGGGAATTATATTTTCCTTTTGATGATGCATTACCTTATATATAAACCTTATTATGATTATCCTATTTTCATGTATTCTTAAGTTTATGCTAAACTTGAAGTGAGAGACTAGTTAAGAACTTAAATGAAAGGAGACATGTGAATATGAGAACCTAATAATCCTATGTCAAAGGTGTCGAGATCCTATTTTGTAGTAAGTATATCCTACCTTTGGGGAACAAATAAAGGGCTAGAGGAAATAGTCATATCACACAATCACTCTCTCGATTTTTTATGGATGGAAATTCTAATGGGAAGAGGGGATCTTGGAAAAAAGAGAGTTCTTGGAGAGAAAAGAAGCATTTGGAGAAAGATAAATAATTCAAACTTTCATATGAACCCTAGAGAGATAAAATAAATAATGTTGGGATATATTAGACACCATTGGAAAGTAGTTAGATACAGGGATAATTAAAGAGGTGAATTTTAGCCCACTGGGCTATTTTTCCATGTTTTTCTCCCAAAAAAGATTCACGATTTTGCATTTTTTGAAGCCCTATTTCACCCAATTTTGATGGGTTAAACTTTTTTCACCCTAAAAATTGCCAAATTATTATATAAACGATATAAAATCCTTGGAAATTGAATTATTTTTTGAAAAAGATCGCCAAGCATTTTATAGTTGGCGTTTTAAGAATTGGTAATATTCGCCAACATTTATAGACTTTTAAATAAGTATGGTTCCTTAAAATCATCCCTGGTTAGATACCATTTCAAATTCGTGAAGGTCAATGTCCTATTAGGATATTCAAAGAGCCATACAATTCATGTCCAATAAATTCACAATGCTAGAAATGAAACTTGGAAGTGAGCAATGCCTTGGGATCTCATTGCTCATATTAAAGAGAAAATAAAGGAAGGGCGTGCTTTATGGGATAAAGAGTAGAGAATGGAAGACTTCTTATGTTGCATGGAGCAAGGGATGAGTGCCAAGACTTTTGTTAGATGAGAGGTTGAACAAATAACCAATAGTGACTTTCTTGGTTAGTATCTTGGAATCCTTTACTAAAACGAAGAGGGGTTTTGGAAACATAACAATACTATTTCTCCTAGTGGTCTCATTGTAATAAAACTAAATAGTTAGTAAACCTAGTTAGTTAGTAATTATTAATTAAGTCAGGCTTGATAGGTCACACCATTTAAAGGTGACCCTTGATTTGTATAAAAGTTGTGTTATACTCTTGTAAATGTCATATTTTAATAATAAATATATATCACTTTTGGAAAATATATTTCAAGTGGTATCAGAACCTTTAGATCCTTACTGCTCATCCTCCATTTCTGCCTCTGCTCTCAAATTCTTTATGCTTCATTTTATCTCCTTCTTCCTTGATGCACCTTCTACCAGTTGCATCCTCTGCAACCCACACTCCACCTCTCACCTTCTTCCTGCGCTCTCCCTTCCTGCACTGCACGTCCATCTTGCACCATCTCCTCTCGTGTTCCCCTCCTTTCCTTGACATGTTCCCCTGTGTTCCCATCCACCCTATTTCCAAAAAAAAAAATTATAATATTATTATTATAATACATATTAATAATTATTATAATATTAAATTTTTTTTTTCCAAACTATTAAAATTTTGTAATAAAATTATTATTATCATTATTAATAAATTATTATTACAAATAAAAAGATTATAGTTAAAATTCAAATTTAAACAAAATGAACACAAGAAACATCGAGAGAAACCCGCCCAAGAACAAAGAGGCGTCCATAAAATCAGAAGAGGATCCATTTCAAAAAATACTCGCAAAGCTTGAACAAAAAGATGAGGACATCCGCGACTTAAAACTTGAAATTGTTTCACTAAGAGACCAAGTTAAAGGACGCAATAGCTCACACGTAGGATGAAACCAAAACGTTGTTCACAAGTTCAAGATCGAATTACCAAGGTTTGATGGTGAAAGTAATCGAGATGGGATCCGATGGAACAAAAAGATCGAAAAATATTATGATATGTACAATATCTATGGGGATGACGACAAACTGAATGTTATAGCAATGCACATGGATAAAATTGCTTGTGAATGGTTCTTATTGTGGGACTTAGAAATAAAAGGAGGTCGATTACTTAGATACTGGGACACCTTCAATAAAAGATTCTTTAAACAATTTTAAGACATGGAAGATGCTGGAATCTACAACAAGCTCACTCGTTTACAACAAGAAGGAACTGTAGATGAATATTTTAGCAATCTACTGGTTTTGGCCACTCATTTCCAAGATATAACTAAAGAATGACTACTCCAAATTTCCATCGGTGGGCTAAAAAAGAGTATCCAAAGTGAGGTAAAATTATTAGATGTCAAAGACGTGGAACAAGACCGTCAAAAAGAAAAATTAATTAAAGAGAAGCAAAAGACATAACGTTCATTGGTTTACATACCACCTCACCTAAGATTCAATGGGAAAAAGGAAAACAATCCATGCTGTAGGTGTAATGCCCCTAATTTACGCCCATGGAATAAGTGCAAAAACAAGAATATGTTCATGTGCGAAAAAAGTAATACAAGTGACGATAATGATGAAGAATCAAGTGACACACCTTCCTCCAAAACATAGTAAGATAGCGATAAGACTGGTAAGGAGGAGGCTAACATCACACCAATGCTCTCAGTGGCTGCAATGACAGGTATCTCTCAACCCCAAACACTCAAATTGTTTGGCCATATTAAAAACACAAAAGTGACGATGTTGATTGATAGTGGGAGTAGATACAACTTCATAGACTCTAGGGTAGCGAAACAATTAAACATATTCATCTACCCTACTGCAAGTTTCCAAGTATCGATACCAGGAAACAAGACTACATCGTGTGACGATAAATTCTATAAAGTAGAACTAACTATAAAGGACTACAATATAAAGTCACCAATGTATGTTATGTTAATTGGAGGGGTTGACATTGTTTTAGGTGCAAAATGGTTGGAAACACTTGAGACAATCGGATTAAATTTACATGAATAATTTATAAAGTTCTATGAAAATGGGAAGAAATATAAGCTTTGTAGTATTAATTTCCCCCCTCCCCAAATTGTTTTATCCAATAAAATAGAAAATATGGTAAAAAAGGGAGCTCAAGCCTTCTTTGTACATTTTTATGTGATGGAAGGAACAACTGACGAAAGACAAAATACTGACCCACATGAATTAGATCAAATCCTGGGAGAACATAGTGACATCTTCCGTAACCCTCCTCATGGTCTCCCGCGCCCACGTTCTAGGGATCACATCATCGAGTTGATGCCAGGATAAGCACCAATCATAAAAATGTGAAACAAATAATCTCACAGGAAAAAATAAGACATCAAACGTTTAGTACATGGGCTATTAGACACTAGAATAAGAACACATAGTAAGGGTCCTTTCTCTGCACTAGTCATACTCATAAAAAAAAAATATGGATCCTATAGAATTTGCATTTATTATCGAGTGTTAGACAAAGTCACCATAAAATATAAATTCCCCATTCCATTTGTGGATGAACTACTCGATGAGCTACATGGTGAAAAATATTTTTATAAACTAGACTTAATGTCAGTATATTACCAAATCCGTATTCAAGAAGAAGATGTCCCCAAAACAGCTTTTTTCACCCATGAATGTTTATATGAATTTTGAGTGATTCTGTTTAGATTATCCAGCGCTCCAACTACATTTCAATCAGTAATGAATGACTTGTTTCTCCCATACCTAAGGAGTTTTGTGCTAACATTTTATGATGATATCCTTGATTATAGTAAAATTTGGAACTTGCACCTCAAGCATGTAGAAACAATATTGAAGCTTCTAGAAGAAAACCAATTTTATTCTAACAAATCAAAATGTAGTTTCAGGAAAAAAGAAATAGAATTTTTTTGGCACATCGTATCAGTCGATGGCATTAAGTTCGATCCCAAAAAAATAGGGTGATCATAGAGTGGATGTCCACCAAGTCAATTACATCGTTAAGATTATTTTTGGTTCTAATGGGTTATTATAGAAGATTTGTTCATAACTATGCCCAATTTGTAGCACCCTTAACATCACTATTAAAAAAGGGATGCTTTCATATGGGATAAGGATGCATAAACTTGTTTTGAACAATTGAAAACCCTAATGACATCCACACCAGTGTTACCTGATTTTATGAAGACATTCATCCTTGAGACGTGTGACGCTTCATGGACATGCTTAGGAGTTGTT
Organism: Pseudotsuga menziesii; assembly: GCA_001517045.1. Classification (NCBI taxonomy): domain Eukaryota; kingdom Viridiplantae; phylum Streptophyta; class Pinopsida; order Pinales; family Pinaceae; genus Pseudotsuga; species Pseudotsuga menziesii. The sequence goes on from LPNX011139076.1 coordinate 59,189, forward strand.
CTCATGCAAGATAAACATCCCATTTCCTTCGAAAGCTGAAAGTTTAAACCAAGTGAGCAAACCAAATCCACATACAACAAGGAAATGTTGGAAATAATGCATGGCCTTCTTAAATGGAAGCAATATTTGTTCAGGGATAAATTTCTTGTTAAAACAGACCACAATAGTTTGAAGTATTTTTTAACTCAAAAAAACATCTCTCTCCAAACAACAAAAATGGGTAAGAAAAATCTAAGTCTTTGATTTCCATATTTTGTATAAAAAGGGAAAAGAGAATAGGGTTGCAGATAGCTTATCAAGAAAACATGACAATGATGCCTCCCTATGTACCATATCCATAGTTGTTCCCGAATGGATTTCAGAAGTCCAAAGTGAGTATGTGAAAGACTTAGAGACAAGAAAGCTAATTGAAGAAGTTGAAAACAACAAAGAAAAAAATCAAAATATTCATGGGAAAAAGACATACTATGGTACAAATAAAGAATATATTTACCCAGTTCATCAAAATTCAAAACTCAAGTCCTAAAAGACAACCATGACTCCCCAACAACAGGCCATGTGGGTTTCTTTAAAATGTACCACAATATCTGCCAATCCTTCTTTTGGAAGGGAATGAAATTTGATATCCAAAAATATGTGGCTGAATGTGATACGTGTCAAAGACAGAAATTCAAGATGGTGGCTCCTCACGGTGTCCTACAACCCCTTCATATTCTAGCCCAAAGATGGTTTGAGGTATCCATGTATTTTATCACTGGACTTCCTTCATCAGAAGGAAAGGATAGTATATTTGTAGTCGTCGACAGATTAAAAAAACATGCTCATTTCATTAGTATTTCATCCAAAGCAAAAGAAAGACAAGTCAGATATAGTTATTTAAAGAATTAATTTAAGCTCCATGGGTTTCCCAAAGTTATTGTTAGTGACAGGGACCCTAAATTTACCAACAACTTCTAGAATGAATTGTTCCACCAAGTTGGTACTTCACTAACTACGAGTACCTCGTACCACCCCTAGACAGATGGACAAACATAAGTAGTAAACAAATTCCTTATAGGATACTTGAGGAATTTTGTGAACGACTGACAAACTCAATGGGTACAATCGATACACCTTGCAGAATGGTGGTACAATAGTACATATCATACATCAACAAAAATTCCACCTTTTGAAGCCTTATATGGGTACCCACCTCCTACAACAAGATAATATGTCATCAACAATTTCAAAGTTCTGGCAGCAAGAGATTACCTAGCAACATCCGATGAATTCACCTGGATCTTGAAGAACCATCTCGAACAAGCAAGAAACCACATGAAACAACAAGCAAAATAAAAAAGAGTTGACCTAGAATTGGAATTGGATGATTGGGTGTTTGTTCTCCTTCAACCGTATAAACAAACTTCATTGAAATTTTCCAAAAATCATAAACTTGCACCCAAGTTCTATGGCCTGTATCAAGTTCGAAAGCGAGTGGGACAAGTGCTCTATGCTCTAGAAATCCCAAATAAGGGAAAAATACATGACATCTTCCATGTGTCATTCCTAAAGAAGAAATTGGGCTCAACCACTCACATACAAACTTAATTTCCTATGTTAGATGATGAAGGAAAAATAGTGTTGGAACCAGAATGCATTTTGGAAATTAAAACCAAAACACTTCACTCCAGATCATTCATGGAATACCTTATCAAGTGGAGAAACTTACCAGATGATGAAGCTACATGGTAGAATGAATATTTTTGTTCGTGCCACCCATCCTTACCAATACTTTGTGGATGAAGTATTCCAGAGAGGGATGACTTGTAATAAAACTAAATAGTTAGTAAACCTAGTTAGTTAGTAATTATTAAGTAAGGCGGGATTGATAGGTCACATCATTTAAAGGTGACCCTTGAATTGTATAAAAGTTGTATTATACCCTTTTAAATGTACCCCCATAGTTAGTTTCCTTATAACTTAATTTGGTAAAAGACGCATGTACTTTCTTGTTTCCTTTTATTATGAATTTGATATTATATGATGAATAATGTAATTCATTATTTTGTTATGAGGATTTTCTATGAAAATAATGTATATAATGATGAGAAAATAATTGTGTTGTATAATCAATCAATTTTCAAATATGTGTCCAAATGATTTGGAAACTCTTGCATGCCAACTTCTTGACAAAATAAATAATAAAGGGAAAAAGTTTATTGTCCATTTATGATTGATAAATGGGTGCTATGAATGAATTGAAAACAGAGTGGGTAGCATGTCTCTCTTGTTGAGGAGAGGAAAACAAAATATTTTCTTGTGGATGTACCTTATCTCCCTTATTCCAAGTTTTTTGAGTTTTTGTATGTGAATATTGTCTTGTCTTAAATATTTAGTTGAAATTAACATGAATAATCCTCACCTTATCCATCCCTAGTAAGTGGTTCGAAGTGAAAGAAATCCTATATCTTTTAAAATGAAAAAAATCATTTGTTTTGAGCGGAATGTGCAAAAAAAAACATTTTAAAGATGGATCTATATATCACAACATACAAATACGGAAGGTATTATTTTTGGTATATCTTCTCTAAAAATCCATGTTAAAATTCTCCATAAAAATATAAAGTAACCATTGTGTCATTTGAGAGATATTAATCGGGAAAAAAAGGGCCTATTCAAGGATTTTTCTAGGCATTTTGGAGTATGGCCACACTTTATCTTTATGATAGTCGTAACCACTCACACTTCTTGTTCATAAGAATTGTTTAAAGGAATGAATGAAGGGGGAACCTAGGAATAATACAAAGGACGATTTCATATTTCTATTGAATAAGTCTATAATGCTAAATGATGAACTGAAATAAGAGTTACATCTCTTTCATCTCATTGTTATCCTCCTTGAACACTTGTAAAGGTCTCATTATTATCCTCCTTGAACACTTGTAAAGGTAGTTCCTTCTTAAGGTGCAATTATCATGGATGGATTTAATGATGTTTTGAACCATTTATTATATGAGCATGATCTACACTAATGATAGAACTATCAAGAAGATCATGTATAAACAGGTTTGGGTATAATCCCAACCAAACAATCTCGAGACCAAGTTAGTTACAACTGTCTATAAAAGTTGGAAAGTTAGAGCCAGTCTTGCATGGTTGCATGTGGGTAGGCGCCTATTCTCACCTAATTCTCACCTACCACACCAATTTAACTAGTTTAACTAATTATCACTGATTGAGAGACTAAATTAGACATCTTGTAACACCCCGGTTTTGACCCCGTTGCATTAGATGTATATGATGTATATATTGTAAATGATCTGGTGTGGAGCTAGAGGCCAAGGCCCCACCATTGATCAGTTAGGCTATGTTTTGGATTTAAATTTGTCACCGATGGTATATCGAGGAATGCAACGCATATCAAGTTTTAGCATCATGTAAATATGCATCTTTAATTAAAATGAACCCGACCAGCTACGATCACAGCAACTAAATTGAGAAGGGGCATGATTTTCACCAGGATAAGGGAGGGGAAATTGTCAAACCTTGAGCCATGAGGGAAAAACCCATGTGTCACCACCTTGTTTTGTCCAACTACCACCTTAAATGTTCAGCTGAGTAGATGAGGCAGTTATTGTTTTGGGAGTGGGTGTGGGAGGACTGTCAGTCCATGCCCACACGCACACTCCACCAGCAATGAACCTCATGTTGGGAGAAAAGGAAGAAAAACTCCTGCAGACACACTACTCTCTCCATGACGGTGCTAAATGCTCACACACTTCCAATTCGTGTCCTCTCTGTTTTCTGTTCATCCACGCACAATATGGAAGCTATTTGTCCTCACGCAGGGACCATATTCTGTCCATTATCCCCACGCACAGGTATTCTTCTGCTTTGGGCTCACACAGTGAGCTGGGGGCTGTGTGTTTTCATCCACGGTTTCCCTGTGAAGGGCCATTCACGTTTTCGTTCATGTGTATGTTTTTCCTTACCAATTCGTGGCCTATACATATGTTGCCTCTACCCAGCTATGAACTGGGTGTTCCTTTCCATCCTTGGACTGTGTAAGCTCCTTGGTGACTTCACTGTTCAGATCGGGTCATTGATTTTCCCCATGTTGTTGGCTGTGTTTTCCGTGGTCTTCTTTACATTTTGGGGACTATTGTAAATTCGCTTGAAAGTCATTTTGGCCACAATAGGGCCAAGAATGACTCAGGAATTGGATTCCCTATCTTAAACTGTATCAGCTGATTGATTGCATGTGTGCAATGGTTGGTCTTCGGACTGTGTAGGGAGCAGGGATGGGGGATTGGTTTTCTTGATAACCTAGTTATTGGAAACCACACAGACAGAGCTAGAGGGCTGGATTTCTTCTCCACAACCCCTGAAGAGCACTGGAAGGGAATGTAGGGCCTGAGGGACTATGTAGCAGAGAAGGGACTGATTCCTTGTGTTGGGTGTGTGTGGGTGTCTTAGAAGCCAGGCTAGTTCTGGTGTAGGTGTTCTTGGCTCTGTAATGAGCTCACTAGCTTAGCATTTATCCTTTCCCAACTCCTGGATGGCCTGATAAACCCAACTGTGTTGGCTTGGCTATGTTTTGTGTATCCTTAGCTATGTGTCAGCCTGCTAGTTCCCTTATTCCTTGGAGAATCATGCCCATCTCGGGGGTGGCAGCGCTGCTGAGAGATTAAGGAGCACGCTAGCCTATGGTTGGGTGGAATGTTGTAGTGACATAGCTGGTTGCGGAACGAGTTCATCATAAGATAAGTGATCTTGTCCATTTTTACTTCTGCAACCATATTTTCTGTTAATGAATGTTATGAACATGTTGAATGAATGCATGTATGAGTGTATGTTGAATTCCGCTATGTCTGATAAATAATTGTAGCTGTGTATGATAAACAATTGAAAATGTGCATGTTTTACTTCAATGCATTTCTTTCAGCATTCTGTTTCAGCAATTTTATGCATTTTACATGTTCATGGGGATCTTAGCCCGGATGGTTACCGCCATGGTCGCGTCCTCTTCGTTGGTCGAAGGGATGGGGACGTGACACATTTGGAGTTAGAATAGTGAGCTACGATAGAGATTTAGACACTTCTAGTTAGCTAGTTAGTCAGTCTTGAGTTGGCAGATTCGAATCCTATCCAGATGATTTGAATTATCCTTTATGTAACATTCATTTATAATGCTGGAATTAATGAATTTTATACTGTAATTATACTGAGAAATACTTATCTGTTTCCTATGAAATTTGTCTTGTTCAGCGTGTATTTTTCATTCCATTAAACTGCATAATAATACAATTCAATTTCACTCATTACATGAAGATCAATGGCACAATAATTGAAACATGGTATTAGATCCTACTCAGGCATACAACAAGTCTGTTGAATCTCCATTGTACACCAGAAGCAGCCAGGTTTCCATATAAGTCCCGCAAAGTGTGCATTGCTAACTCTGGATTCATTCAGAGAAGTCTTTGTAGGCGTGACAGACCTTGAGAAAATTTACATGTCGAGATGGAAGGATTGATTCTGACATAATGTAATTTTTTTTTTATTTTGCAATGTTTTCTTACAGGTGCTACGTAGCTTAATTGAATAAATTGACTGTTTAGAAGGAGAATTGATGGATTCTCAAGCTTTCTTACCCCATATCTTAACACCCTTCAACTATGTTGATTGGAGGGAAGATATACAGGTCTCCTTATGCAAGCTTGGCCTGTATAGGATGAATATGGGAAGAGATATAGAACCTCATCATCCTGCTAAGAAAAATAAGTTCTTGAACCAGTTGGATGAAGCATTTTTCTTCATTTGTGCTCACATCTCTGGGGATCTCCTCTTTCATGTTAATGGATTGAAGACTCCTAAAAAATATTGGGAGAAGCTCAAATTCTTGTTTTTAAAACAAGACGAGCTTCAGGGGCACATCTTAGAGAATGATCTAATATCCTTGCAGCCCAACAGTTTTGTTGGCAAAACCCACCAACAAAGCCTCATCGACAGGGGTTCCCACTCTATTGACGCCCAACCAGCGCGATCTCCCTGAGCACCGACCCAGACTGGTTTTACCTTGCCAAGGAATGTCTGCGGAGCAGACGAGGTCTCACCTAAGGCGTTCAAGGGAGAGTTGTTGGAATAGAGTTTCCAGCAGTGGGGACAAAGGATACGGGGATCCGATGAAAGGACACCATAATTGCCAGACCTAGAGCTTACAATCGACTTTACACTATTTCCTCTACTTGCAGAGTGTATTCATAACTTATGCAATCATTATAGCATCACGCAGTTGTCATAATATCGCAGCATTGTCTATAAAACATATCTACTCATAGTGCAATAGACAGTAGCCGAAAACTAGATTGCATCAATATAACATAAAGAGATTAATCACAACAACATTATACCAAAACAACATCATAACAGAACAGGTCGCAACATCATAACAGATTAGATTGAAACAACAATAACAGATAAGATTTGTGCCATAATCACCATATCATATTAATATTGCACAAAGGAACCACATTACACAATTCTTCTCCGAAATCGGAGATTGCATACATCAGGAAAAACCCAGATCAATCATAGATACACAGGGAATTCTTCACAAAACCAGATCACGCTAGATCTTATGTCTCAATTATCCTCTGATGCGATTCTCCTATTCTCTGTTGGTAGGCTCTATCTACTTGAAAAACTAGATATATAAATAATCTTGTGCCATTACATTAAGGGTCCACTTCTAACTAACTAATAACCGCTAGTGACCTATTACAACAAAACTTGGTCAAATAACATATAAAATATTCAAAGCGGTTATTCTTCCACCTATCGTGCTAATATGGCCTTGCATGGTACCGGATGAGGTTGCGCAGTTTCCTCAATGTTGCACAAATCACTTACCAAAACCCCTACCAACATGCCCCCAACACAGTCTTGTGGCTTGTCCTTGAGCCACGTTAGGTTGACAGGGTATGTGCCGACGTCCATGGCTTGAAATATTCAAATTGCTATGCAACTTTCCCGTACCTGCAATGGACTTTGTCAGTAAAATGTGCTGGCAGGCTTCAGAAACAATCCGCTCGACCTCGTCGCACCTGGCACACAGATGGGCCTGCTCGATGATCAGGTGATCTTGCACCTTTTTCAATTCCATAATCTCATTAGCATCCTTTCTATGCAGCTCAGTCTGTGTCACCTTCAGGGCGTCGATTTCTCAAACTTTTTCTTCTGCTAGATGCACCCGGACCTGATGTAGCTCATCTACCTATTTCTGCAGCTTCTCTACGATGCTCTGGGACTAGACATAGCCCTTAGTTAGCTCTTTCTGTTGTTTCGGTAATTCCAAGGCGGCCACGTGCTGCAACTCCACGGCCACGTGCTGCAACTCCACTAACTCCATAGCAGACAACTTGTTTAGGTCCAAGGCCACACTCTGGATCGGTCATAGCAACTGGTGAACTTCCTCATTATTCCCAGTCAGGGGAATTTGCATGTTCCTGGCCTAGGGCTCAGTGCTAATTGACGGAATGTCCTGTAGTATGGGTCGCATAGATGTATTCCTAGAAATAATGCCAAAAATTGAATCTAATCGATCTCTTACCACACTAAATTCTTCATGGTTTTACTCCTGGATCACCTTTGTCGCATCCATGGATGAGTCAGTGACCACTTTGATAAGGCACTGCATTTGATCCTCCATACCCGACATGGTACCACTACCCACTTCATACTCCTGGTGCCATTTGGTGTGGGTCTCCTCCCACATGCACTGTGTTGAATCCTCAGGGTCTGTGGACAACTCATTGTCGGAGTAGTGAGTGCTCAGGTCCTTTTGGGTGAGCTCTTCTGGGCATCCAGTGGTTGTTCTTTAGACAATGCCTCTTGAATCATTAGATTTCACCACTCCGTTGACCACTCTTGGACGATGGCATCCAATTCCTCTGTCATGAATTTGTATGGAAAAGGAAGCCACTGCTTGTCGGGATCCTGCCATGCTTGAATGTAGATAGAATGGGGCTCAATGGAAAACCGAAGGATCTGCTGATACTTGGCCGCGACATAAGGAGAGACTCGGGGAACAGCAACAACTATGGGTTGCAATGCTTCCCAATACACCCAAAAGTGGATGGCATAGTCCATTTGTCGACTAGGTTCTTCAACTGACCATAAGTTTTGATACCTTGCACCGTGACACACCTTTTCCGCATCAAATGCCATGGGTTGATAATCTTCTGGTTCCATCTAGGAAACTAGCGCAATGAGGATCAATAACCAACTGTATGAAAATGACCGCCCTACCTGAGCAGCAAGCACGTCTTTTAGCAACTGATTTATCAAAAACAGATACCAATTCATTTGTACCCCCTTGGCACACTTCTGGGTGCAGGAGACAACACCCGAATTGCATTGTACCGATCGGTTTCCCCAAATGACTTTGCTCACCAGAATCCTTGCGCCAATGCACACCGCTTGTGAGATAATTCTATCAATGCGATAATCACAACCATCACGCTATAAACCAAAGCACTCCTTCAGATGATTTTCAAGATTTTTGTTAGTATCTCTCCCGCGGATATACTGCACTGGATCTTCCCTAGCCTTTTGCAAGCCTGTGATGCTTGCAATCAAATATACTATAACTAGGATCAACATATTCAACCAAAGTGTCCCTCCATGAAAGAAAGCCAACAATTTCTTCACACACAGATGGGATTCATTCAATCACCTGAAATAAGGCATATTGATGAGCCCCAACAATCCCGATTGGTCTAATCCACTCGCCCACGATTGAGGAATTTGCCGAATTGGAGTAGCAGGCCTCATCAGGATTGACTCATAGGGATCATCCCTGACATCTTTGAGCAGTAGCAGGTCATGGTCTTTAAATTTCAACCTTATTAGAATGGGGATGATGTCGACCAAGCACTTCATCCCCTCCAGTAGCGGCGATAATTTTGGTCGGTACTTCTGATTCTTTGACGACTACCTCAGCTTGGCTCCTGTACATGTAGGAGTGACATAGCCCAAAATGCCATGTATAGAGACACCCCAAGTTGTTGCAGACTCAATAGCTCACGAACGCGATGGCCTGGTCTGTGCAGTTCCTTCTCCTTGCACTCTTGTCAAGGTGTGAGTTTTCCCCTTCTGTGGCGGCGTGGGGCTGGGCCTCTGAGCTTACCGCTTTCACTTGGGAATGGATGACGAACTGACTAGAATACTCATAATCTCTTCTTCAACAGCCATGGGATGAATTGAGCACTCGTACTCACTGGAAATATCTATGGAGTTGAGGTCTCTCATCATGCCTCACACCTCAACCCTTCAAACTTGAGAATGAGCTCAACAGCTCTAACCTGCAACACTACAACTCACTCACCACATTGTACAATTCCTTCTTTGCTTCTCACTCTGATCGCTCAACTGAACAACCGTCCTTATGCATCCGATGCGTTGTTTTATAGCCACCTCTAATCCAAAATTCATCATTGCCAAATCTATCCTCACCATTATTGCTAAATCGGGTATTAATGACACCAAATCCGTTGGCAATCCTAATCTTCCAACGGTTGGATCAATCATTAATGCGGGTGGCTTCAACAAGCGCCGCCAGCCAACTAGGTTAAATACCTACATTTATTACTTGATTCGACCACCCCACAGCCCTGCAACTGTCACAAGTGGGCAACTAGTTATCGCTAACGACTTGAACCTTGCGCAACCTCTCCCCTAGGGCTCACCTTGCTATTCTGAACTAAAATCTTCATTTTTTTTCTTTTGCACCTCAAGTGGTGTGCATCGCTGGCCCCGACCTATAGGGCTTTAAGCGACTCCCATTGACAAGCGTCGGTAAGACTGCACCATCTAATTGTTGTAATTGAACTGCGCCACTAGAAGTAATGGAATGAACAAGATAGGGACCTAACCAGTGCATTTGTAGCTTACCTAGATGCTTGATGAACTTTCTTTCATATAACAACACCAAATCTCAGGTTGTAAACTGTTTTCTCTTAATGTGGCTATCATGCCACGCCTTCTGTCAATCCTTCGCAACTTGCTGGTGGAAGCCAACAATAAAACTGTCTTCTTCAAGCTGGATCAACTACGCAATTTGTTCTTCTAACGCTTCTACATCATCCATGCCTGTCACTGCGGCAATGTGCAGAATGGGAAAAATATACTCTAGCGGCATGACTGCCTCTTGCCCATAGACCAGCTTAAATGGTGTCTTCTCGATTAGCCATTTACAAGTAGTGCGATATGCCCATAGCACCGTTGGAATTTTTAGGTCCCAGTCATCGTGGTTAGCGTTACATACCTTAGTCAACGTGGTCTCCAATATTTTGTTGAATGCTTCAATGGTCCCATTCTCCTATGAATGGTATGGTGTACTCCTCTTATGTTGCACCTGGAACTCAGTTACCACTTTCATAGTCCGGTTGATGAAGTGAATACCTTGGTCATTCATCAAGATCCTAGGACACCCAAACCTTGTCACGATGTTTTCAAAGATGAACCTCGGTGCCGTCATAATAGTACAATCCACAACTGGTGCACATTCCACCCACCTAGTGAGATAGTCGGTTGCAGTGATGATGTATCATGCACCCGTCTGTTTCCTTGGTGGATTAATAGGACCTACAAAATCCACATCCCATTTATCAAATGGTTGCAAAGTCACCTGCACACCACCTGTGGTACTAGCGGCATCTCATCTCACCGTGATGGTTTACCTACATGTTGGCATACATTGCACTTCCTCGCATAGTCTACAGCATCATTATGCAACATAGGTCACCATAGTCTGATGCACAACACCTTCTGTGTAGTATCCCGACCTCCATAGTGGCCTCCTACAATTCCTGCATGTGCTTCTTCAAGAATGAGACCCTGTTCATGTGGTAAAATACACCGTTGCAAGATTTCATCCCATCCAAGCTTATACAATTGTCCCGTAATTAATTAAAAATTAGAAGCCTTTACAACCAGCTGCTTCTTTTGGCTAGTCAACATGTCCTCTGGGGAGACACCAGTGGCCAAAAACTGAATAATTGGTGCATAGTCATCATTTGCAATGTCACCACGGAACAATTGCGCATCTGGTAATCCATCATCAATATTGGTCAGCTCTTCCCCATTCTCGACACGAGATAGATGATCAGGGCTAGTGTTCAATCGCCCTGGCTTTACAACTATTTCAAAATCAAACTCTTGGAAGAGTAACAACCATCGATAGATCTTCCCCCCTAATACAGGCATATTGACCAAGTATTGCAAAGTAGAATGATCTATGAACATCTTGAAATGTCCACCCAACAAGTAGTGCCAAAACTTTTGCAGTGCATAAACCATCGCCAAGCCTTCCCTTTCCATCGTTGTATAATTTCATTAAGCAAAATATAGCTTTCTACTGGCATATGCGATCGGGTGATCCACATTTCCGTCACCTAGTTGCATAAGAATGACCCCCAACACGATAGCAGAAGCATCGACATGCACATGGAACTCCTTATCCCAATCAGGAAAAACCAGTATGGGCACAAAGGCTATCTTGGCTTTCAAAGTGTCAAAAATTCCTTGACATTCCTGAGTCCATTCATAGCCTGCATCCTTCTTTAGTAGTTTCTCCATGGGGGCAGTAATCGCAGCATATCCTTTGATAAACTTGTGATAGTATCTAGTATGCCCCAGTGTGGCCCCAATCATTTTGACATTAGTCGATGGTGGTAAACTAAGGATTAACGCGATCTTCACTGGATCAACCAACATACCTTTTTTGCAGACAATGTTCCCCAGTAGCATGCCAAATGGTGCACAAAAAATACACTTTGTAGAGTTTAAGGTGATCTGATGCTGGTGACACCTTTCCAGCATCAACTGCAGGTTGTCCAGATGGTCCCTAATTAGTCCATAGATAGTCCAGTCATCCATATACACTTGTAGGAACTTTTGAATAAATCTTTAAATACAGCGAAAACTATGCGAGAGAATACAGTTGGTGGATTCTTCAGCCCAAATGACATGAATGTATATTGAAAACAGCCCCACTTAGTGACAAACGTAGTATTATAGTAATCCTCCTTTGCAATCTGGATCTGGTGGTATCCCGAGAAGCCATCCATGAAAGAATACATCTCCTATTTTCCTACGCCTTCAAGAACTTCATCTATACAAGGGGTTGGGAATGGATCATGTACACATGCATCATTCAACTTCCTTAGGTCGAAACAAATGCATATTTCTCCTATATTTTTATCCTGGACCACCATAGGACTTATCCAATCGGATTATTCTACAGGCTTGATGATCCCAACATCAAGCATCTAGTCAATCTTGGACTTCACACGGTCCTTGTATCATGGATTTAGTCGGTATGGTCTCTATCACACTGGTTTGGCATCTGGTTTCAAAATGATTTTCATTTCCCCCAGGTCTCCTAAAATTCCCTTCATCTCTAAAAAATGTGTCAAAAAAAGGTCCCGGAATTCATGTAGTAGGTCCATGATCCTAGCCATGGTCTCCTCGTCCCAGTAGTCTCCAACATTGGTAAATTTTTGGTTCTTTGTCGAGCCAATGTTAACTTTTTGGATCTTCAGCGACTGATCCATCGAGTCCGTCGGTATTTTAGGGGCTGCGACATCACGACTTCCTTCAAACTCTAGAATATTAACATTCTGAAACTCATCATCATCTTTAGGTTCCCTCAACAATTTATAACAGGCCATCATGGACTGGATTGAACAATGCACATGTGGATCAACTGGATAGGCGACATGGGTGACCTTGAGTACAATGTCATAGATGATTTGTAAATCATTACATACCTCTGGGTTGATGTCCTGAAAAACTAAATATCTATGCAAAAAAAACAAACAACTCTTCCCAAATGGTGATAGTCCTACGCAACTCTACCACCACATACTAGGACCTCGGCATTTCTTCCAGAGTGTGAATGAAAGCGTGGACCCATACATCCATGGGTCGTGACGCCCATAAAGTATGACACTCAATTAAATGACTAGTGGGATCATTTCATCTGTCATATCTCCTAGCATGATAGACCTCTGCATCACTAAAGAAGATCATCGTCAATCTGCGACATTGTTCACAGTCATGGATCATCTATTTATGTGTCACCCACCATCGAGCCGGAGCAGCCTTCAGTGCTACATCAAGAGCCAATATCCTCTATGGTTCAAAAAATTTCTTTTAAAATTCCTGAAAGAACTCTATAGTCCTAGCAGTTCTTCATAAATGGGCAACTCGACAGTCTCAGTTGCAACATGTTGGAGAGGCTATGTAATCAACCCTCATTTCCTGAATGATACTTCATGCAACCGATTCTTCCAATTTTCTAGAGCATCTTCAGAGTCAGAGGATGCAGAACTTGCATTGCACTATCCAAGTTCACCATCGACTGTAGGATGGATATAGTCCTCAAAGATGTTATAAGCATGATCCCAACTTCTCCTGACTTCATCCTTTATAGGTTCAATATATCTCTGTCCTTCCTGAGGGTCCATAGGAGCAATGACCCTGACATCTTGGTTTTCAAATGTCATAACTCATTTTTTGAAGTTGATAACTGCCATGTTATCATTATCCCATCCAATCCCTAGAAACGCGGGATAGGAACCACCATATTCTACAACTTCTATCACATCAAAGTTAGCATGCATTTTCATACCTTCAATGTTGACAACCAAGTTTGAAACGCAACCAATGGGCTGAACCTTCACCTGATTTGCTAGTCGCAGCTGTATCGGTGACCATCCCAATGTTCGATTTCCCATCGATTTCCAGGTTTGCTTGGTCAAAATGTTTACATCTGATCCAAGATCCAGAATGATCGAGTCGACCTCATAATCTCCAATCTAATTCATCCTCATCTCCTTGCCTGTCTTCCTTTTTTGCAAGGAATTCACAGCAGAATCCTTCACTGTCTTATCTGGGTGATGCAATAATGTCATAATCTCAACAAGGGCATCAGAGTCCCTTTATAGCGATAGACAACTATCAAAGAACTTTCGCAAGGTACCATGCTGCCACGATGGTGCTACCTCTATAGATGGATCAAAAGAAAATGGCATATCAACAATTGGTAACTTACCCGGATTTTGCCTGATAGAATTCTTTGCATCGAAGAAGGTATGTTTCTCTGTCGTAATATCAAATGTGACCTTTTTCTTACCATCAAGATGAACTTGCAGCTGTGTTCCATCCTCTCCAGTTGTCGCACCAGCGTGAGTGACAATCCCAACGTCAACATCCTTCATTCATGGCTCGACCTGAATAGTGGCAACTGCAGATCCTTGATTCAAGTTCAATGGCAGGTTCTGATTCAATGGTTGATTCATTGGCTGGTTTTGAGTTTGAGGTAGGTTCTGAGTTTGAGTCTGTGGTGGGACCTGGTTCTGCATTATCAGCTGGTTCTATACTTGGAATGCAGGCTTATTCTAATTCTGCACATTCTGTAACTCAAGAATATTTCCTGCCTGCCATTTTTCAATCAAATAAGGGCAGATTTCGACATTATGATCGATGGTTGCATAGTATGTACACTGCGCATGAGGGCACTCCCTCTGGTAATGCCCAAATACCCCACAACTGTAGCACTAGATTGATTCACGACCTCGTCGTCCTCCTAGACCAAGTCCTCCTCCTCATCCTCTGAACCCTTCGTAGAATCCTCCTTGGACTCCTCCTTGTTGAAACTACGGTTGGACCATCTGTTGCAGCGGTGGGTTTGGTTGCTACTGGACATAGTGCACAGCTTGAACATATTGTGGCTGATTATATTGTAGTCGCGGTGCCTGGTTATACTACGGTTGTACCACCATTTGCGGCCGAGGTGCAAACTACGGCTGTGCTATAAACTATTGTTGCGGTTGCATGGGGAAAAATTGCAATGGAGGTGGTGGTGTATACGACACTTTTGTTGCTGGTTGTACTACTTGTGGTTGTGCTTGCGCTATCCGAGGGTCCTCACCTTTCACAAAGTATGAATCATACATCCTTTCCTGGAGCAACTCATAAGCGCGGTAGTTTTTGTCATGATGTCCAACTGACTGACAAAATGTAAAATACAAATTTTCTACCTTGGTAACCATATTCTACATGTAATCATAGTTCTCATGTCGATTCCCATAGACTTGACATATGAGACACCATGGTACACTAGCACAGCTCAATGGATTCAGGGATCTCAACAACAAATAATTCTGAAACGTCGAACATGTGTCCTTGGTATGTCCATCTGCATGGAAATGGGTGCACCAAATATCATCATGATATTCCTTGGCATTTTTGATATCTTTCAATTGGAGTGTCAAATTGGCCAACTGCACTTGAATCTGGTTCATTCCGACCATAGATTCTCCTACTCTTGATGCGTCCAATTTCATTGCGGTCTCCAGAGCCTCGCTTTGTGTCGCAATCTTTTTTCTGCATTAGCGGTTGTCTGATATGAGGGATAAGCGTGGCGATGAACCATTCCTTGTGTTGAACATCACTCATCTGAAAACTGACCAGAGCCATCAATGTATTAAACTGCTAATCAAAGTCCCAAATTATCTCATTGGGGAACTGTTTAATCTCCTTCAATTCAGTGATATACTGAGCCTCAGATTTTGGCTTCTTAAATTCTTAAAATAACCCCATTTGGATCTCATCCAATGTCTTCACAGTACCTTCCTGAGGGATCCACATGAATCTCATGAACCATTCTAGCGCACAGGCCCTAAGAGTAGTGGTCAGCTGACTTTTCTTAACATCATCATCGATAGTTTGTCGGGTGGTCCAGCTTGCCTCACATAAGAACCAATACTGCTCTGGATCATCTGTGTCATTCCCATTGAATATTGGTAACTTCATTTCATTGCCCGCCATTCTGGGCCTTCTTCCTCCTGCTGGTGCTCTATTACCAAATTGTTGCTGACACATTGGGCAATTTGACGTAGAGTGTGTATTTTTTCCTTGTGGTGGAGTAGTGCGTGGAGGTTTGGGCAAGCTACTGCTGGGGTTCAATCCTATTGTCCTTCTGAGCGTAACCTAGGCCTGGTCGTCCTCATCATCACAAAAGGGTCGCTTCATCCCATGTGGTTGTTCTTCATGACATTTCACTTCAATTGCAGCAGGACCTTCTCTTGTCCTCTGCCTCTTCTCTTAAAACCTTTCTCCTCCCCTTATACAACCACTTGTTTCCTCGGCAACCTTCAAATTCTCACCAAAAATCATGCCCATCTACCCCTTACCTTTTTGTGCATCTCCCCCCTTTTGTCGCAGTGCCTACATCCTCTGCACACCAGAGTTCCACTACTCTTGGTCCATCTTCAGAATACCTTTTTCACATACCAGTTGCTTAATGGATAGCTACAGCTACAACAAGAACCTTCCTCGTGGTCCACTGAAGAACTCTCTTTCTGCTTCCCTAAAGGACTTATTGGTGTCGACTACAAACTCGGTGATGTATCCCTCTAGGATACTATCCAACCCCACTTCGACTACCCATGATGCCCTATTATTGGTTTCCTGTAACTCCTGGATCAATTCTAGGTCCAAGATGTCGACTCTCCTCCTTGAAAGTTTTTCTTTATCTTAGGGAAATTTGCCAGCCATTCCTGCAAGAGGACAGGAAATTCACAAAAGAACCATTTGTGAGGACCGTCGTGGATATACCTTTCTAGCCAGTGGCCTGCCGACAACTTTGGATTCTAATTTTCAGCTTTAGCAAACTCCCACAACTTTAGATCAAACCATCCTTCGATCTCAGGTTGAGTCAGATGCCAAAACATATCCTACTCTTAACAGCAGCTCAGGTCCCGGCAACGAAACCCACCAACAAAGCCTCGTCGACAGGGGTTCCCACTCTGTTGACACCCAATGATCGTGATCTCCCTGAGCACCAGCCTAGATAGGTTTTACCGTACCCATCAATGTCTGCAGAGTAGATGAGATCTCACACGAGGCATTCAAGGGAGAGCTTCCAGAACCGAGTTTCTGGTAGTGGGGACGGAGGATACGGGGATCCGACGAAAGGACACCATAACTACCTGATCCAGAGCTTACATTCAACTTTACACTATTTCCTCTACTTGCATAGTGTATTCATAACTTAAGCAATCATTATAGCATCACAAAGTTGTCATAATATCGCAACATTGTCCAAAAAACATATCTACTCATAGTGCAATAGACAATAGCTGAAAAGCAGATCGCATCAATATAACAGAAAGAGATTAATCACAACAACATTATACCAAAACAACATCATAACAGAATAGGTCACAGCATCATAACAGATAATATTTGTGCCACAATCATCATATCATATTAATCTTGTGCAAAGGAACCACATTACACAATTCTTCTCCAAAACCGGAGATTGCATACATCAGGAAAAACCCAGATCAATCGTAGATACATAGGGAATTCTTCACAAAACCAGATCGTGCTAGATCTTATGTCTCAATTATCCTCTGATTTGATTCTCCTATTCTCCATTGGTAGCCTCTATCTACTTGCAAAACTAGATCTATAAATAGGCTTGCGCCATTACATTGAGGGTCCACTTCTAACTAACTTATAACTGCTAGTGACCTATTACAACAAAACTTGGTCAAATAACATATAAAATATTCAAAGCGGTTATTCTTTCGCACATCGCACTAATCTATCCTTGCGCGGTACCATGCGAGGTTGCGCAGCTACCGCGATGCTGCGCAACTCACTTACCAAAACCCCTGCCAACAAGTTTCGAAACTATACAACAATTTTTTAGAAAATTCAAGTCTCTAGCACTACAATGTAAGCAATGCGGACTAAAGAGGAAGGATGAGCAACTTGTGCTCTTAGTGCTCAGCAAACTTGGTTATGAGTATTGTGTCTTCATCTCTACCTTCCATTACAGAAGAGATTCCATTCCCAATTGAAAGATGCCTTCAGTTAATGGATTTGTCGATTCTTTACTACAGGAGCAAGATATGTTGGTCCAAATGGAATCCCTCCAAACTTCCAAGAACCAAGCTCTTCTAATTTCGGACTCAACCAATGTGCAAGCCAAAGGGAAGCACAAGGGGAAGGATACTAAAGCCTCTGATTCGAAGCCAAAAGAGAATCAGAATTCTTTCGAAGGAGCTTAGATATCCAAGAGAAATATTAAGTTTCCTTATTGTATGAGGGGCTTTCATCCAAAAAGCCAGTGCATGAAGAAGACCCTCGACAAGTTGAAAACAATGCTTGAATAGAACAATATTTCCCTTCCACAAGGTGAATAGATGTCTGATGCTGGAGAGTAGACTAAATAATTTGAGAGGTTCCATTCCTTGAGGGAAGGCCTCACTCTTTCGAATGCTTACTTGATAGATTCTGGAGCATCCAACCACATGGTTTCCTCTAGGGAATTCTTCACCACTTTGACTCTATCAGGAGGACCTAGCACTCATATGGGAGATGACTCCCAAATCCTAGATATTGAGAGAGATTTAGTTAAAATCCAACATTATGAGTTCAAGAATTTACTCAATATTCCCTCTCCTGCAGCAAAGCGAGTTGTTCAAAATTAAGAAGAAGCAGAATATTCAACACAGTCAATTTGAATTGAACAAAGTCTCCTTGGAGTGACTCCTTCTCCTACTGCTCCGGAAGTTTATGAGATCTCTGATATCTCATATTCTCATATGGATGATCCATAAGAGGACATTCAAATATATGTTATTCAAAAAAGTAATACCTTGGATATTTTGGAAGTAATATCAGATTTTAGGAGTGATCCATTCACTCTCATTGATCTTGAGCTTCCATGAAATTCCTAGATGATTGAATGCACCAATACTCAGAGTTTCGAAGAAGGAGAAAATTGTGCATATATCATCTCGGTGGGGCACTTGAATTTGTTCCAAAATATTGGATCGGGTATGAACTTATTTGGATCTGATACAATCTTATTTGGTTCAAGCTTTAAGTTTCACGAGCTTCCAGTAATGCTTGTAGTTGTTCTCATTAATTTTGGTGTGAAAAATCAAGTACCGCAAATCTCTTTCAAAATTGTTATTGGGGATTTGATGTTAGTTTTCTATTATGAGGTTGTTGATATTATATTTTTTGGATCATTTTTTATTTTTGAAACTATATCAGATTATGGAGCTCAAGCATTCACTCTCCATAGTCCCATGGCTTCTCTACCTTTCTATTTGATCACATGCTCATGTCCTCACAAAACTAGTAAAGAGGGAGACATCCTGCATTCACTTGGACACATGCTCCTAACACTTGGATCTGATTATACCTCACATGGTTCAATGTTTGATGCTGCAATATATTATTTTCGTGGGTGTTCCTCTCATGGTTCGAATTCTCAAGCACTTTTTCTCTCTCATCAGTTGATCTAAGTTGCTCTACATGGGTCCAATTGTCATCTTGCAATTGTCTATGTTTCTGATTCAGTTGAGCACTTCCTTCTTCTTCCAAAGAGGAAAATTCCTCCATACATATTCATTTAGTTTGGATTCGTATTTTCACATGCACAGTATTAGGATGTTGCTGTACAAAAGAACCAAGATACTGCATTTGTTGCTGCATAGTCCTGCAGATTGCAACAATTTTTTCGCAAAGTTTTATTCAAAACTTGTTTTCCTGAGTCACTGCTTATCTTAAGGGGTGGAGGGGGGTTCCCATGTGTTTTTCCCCTATTTCCTCAGTTTATTAAGCATCATTTTTTAATTTTTTATATTGTGATGGGTGACTTATGGCCTTGTTTCCAGTGCCCATAGTTATCCAAGTTAGGATTAAGGGGGGGGTGTTAGGATGTATAATCCTCCCTTGTCCATACTTAGTCTATTAGATTATATTTTCCTAACTTAGGAGTCATGAATTAATATTGGTTCCACTAGTACCATTGGGTCCATTTGTGCTAATGGGGCCACCAGTACCAGCCACTAGAGTACGGGGAATACATATAGAGGTTAACTACAACTGACTGCACCTTCATGCATCTGTTTATGTGCCTCTGAGACTAATACCTACATTTTAGGAGCCAATGGGAGTGCCACCAACAACCTCCTTCAGTTGTTGATAGTTGGTAACTAGTCAGGCTAAGTTATGCTCCAGTTACATTCAGTTAGATGTCCTCCAATTTAGTTAGCGCCATATTACATGGCTACGTGTGGGTAGGCGCCTATTCTCACCTACTTCTTACCTACCTCATTATTTTAACTGGTTTAACTGATTATAACTAATTGAGAGACTAAATTCGACATCTGGAGTTAAACTAGTGAGCTCTGATAATGATTTAGACACTTCTAGTTAGCCAGTCATCCAGTCTTGAGTTGGTAGATTCGAATCCTATACACATTATTTGAATTCTCCTTTATGTAACATTCATGTATACTGTTGGAATTAATGAAGTTTATACTGTAATAATACTAAAAATTATGTGTTTCCTGTGAAATTTTCCTTCTTCAGTGTGTATTTTTCATTCCATTACACTGCATAATAATACAATTAAATTGCACTCATTCCCTGAATATCAATGGCACAATAATTCAAACAGTGGCGAATCCATTGAGAAACAACCTAGCATAACCATTTAGGAAAATAGGACACCACACATCATCATATTGGTCAATTGACCAAGATCCACTTGGTTAATTGATCAGGTATGTACCTGCAGGAACTGCTTAGTCCTTGACCAAAAATCTATCGGGTTCCATACCAGGAGGTATCTATCTCAACCTATAGGATCTTCTTGGTCCTCATGACCAAGAAACTCTATGGTGCCAAAGAAGAATACCATCTAGCAGACTTATAGGGGCCCTAGATACATGCTAGGGACTTTTCCATGGCATCAACATGCTTGGTCCTAGACCAAGAACCCCAAGAGACTGTTGAGGGCCCTAAGCTAACTTATAGGGACTTACTTTGCTTGGTTAATAGATCAAGAACCATAGTTAACTAACTAGGATACTATCCTCCATGAGAATTGGTCCCATAACTTCATTATATTTAACAATCCCTCTCAGCAAGAGAGGCATTCTCAACAACACCAAGATTTTTCAGAAGTAGTCATACTTTGACAGAGGCTTAGTCAACACCTTAGTAATTTGTCTTCTTAACAGAACATAATAGCTCCTCTTGATGTGTTTCGGCCTGTCATCAAATATATATTTTTTGATAGATTCAAACAACTCTGGATGAATTGGTAGTCTATGTTGATTCATGGGAATATCTCATAGGTTTTCTTGTTTTATAGCCCAACTCTTAGTTGGGGGACATCCACTCATTTTGGGAAGACTGTGGTTGACCACTGGAGATGCATACATTAGTTGTATATCGGGATATATGACCATATCTGATGGAATTGACATAAAAAGTTTGACCCTTTATCCTCCATCTAAACCAAGTTTAGATTTTTAAACTCCATTGTGGGTAAACTTGGAAGAGGAAGAAAACACTCAACCTCTTATGACTATAGGGAGGGCCTTGAATTTTAAAAATGAAACCAAAGATGATATGATTAGCATTTTCATTAGTGAGCCAACGACAACTACCCAACTTGCATATAATATCTTGGACAGTTCTAGGAGAAAAATTAAGCAAGAAGAACTTACCGAGGAGGTCATAGTTAAAAATGTTGAAACTGTTCCCATAATTGAGAATTTGAAGAGTGTCTTGATATAGATTGAGCCTGGAAGAACCTTGAATGTTAATCTCAATCTAACACCTGACGAGTTGGAGTGTTTGACTACGATGTTGAAACAACAGAAGGGAGCATTTGAGTGGGAATACACAAACATGATAGATATTCCCTCTGAGTTGTGTACTCACCACATCTACATTAAAAATGACCATAGACCCATATGTCAACCCCATCATAGAATGAATCAAAATCTGAGAGAGATCATGAAAGAGGAAATTCAGAAACTTTTAAAGGCAGGATTTATTTATCCCATTTCAGATAGTGAATGAATTTCTCCTTTAATAATTGTGCCTAAGAAAAATGGTAAATGGTGTAAGATGTTATACAACTTGACGAGAAATTTATACTAAAAACAAGAACTCTAGCCATAAAACTCCTATTTTTGTGAAAAAACACCGAAACCACCTCCAAATAAAAAAGTGGTTCTACTGGTAGCACCACCTTTTTTTCGGCTAAAAATGTGGACATGGATGAAAACAATCCTTAATGTTTTTTAAAATAACCTTAAAATCAAGCTCCAAATTGAAAATTGATGCTACCGGCAGCATACTATTTAAAAAATGGCATAATTATATCATTTTATCATAATTTAAAATTGTATTTATTAAACCTCTTAGCAACACTATATAAAAATTGCACTATATTAAAGAAAAATTATTCAAGAAATTATTAGACCACTCTATAAAATAAAGGAATTTTTTATAATACTAAAAAAAAATCATATATTAAACCATAATATGTAGAATCTATTCATATTAAAATTGAAACACTCATTTAGAGTTGCCACGTAGACAATGTCATCTTAATAAAACAGATAAAATATTTCATCTGCAAATAGTGAAATCAACACATGGATTCCGACACACCATCAAAAACTACATTTTCTTCATATGAATGATCAGATGAAGATGTAGATGACTCCTATTATTCTCTATTATCAATAAGTGCACCATATGAGTCTTCATGTATGCCCAACATTTCATAAGGAATATTCCTTCTCGATCTAAGCATTGGTTTAGCAGACTCCCATGATGCAACTATTTCTTGTGGAAACAATATTTTGGTAATATATGTAGTCTTGGAGCGAAGAGTTCCTTTCTTTATCAACTGGAAGTCATAAACAAGTATGTCAACATCTTCTAAGTTCAAAATATCAATGTGACGATGATTTACATTTTGACCCTTTCTTTTTCTCTTTTTGCAAACCCTTTTTCTCAACCACCATCTCTGACTTGTACACACCATAAAATGGGTGAGTGTTTGTTGCATACCAATGGACTTCAATGGATCTAACTTCTTCATTTTCTTTATTGACCTTCATAACTTTTGCAATCCAGAATGGATAACTGTGTGCATCTTCTGTAGCCAACACTACACTCATACAACCTTCCTTAATATCTTTTACCGAGCCTCTGTAAATGTCTTCCATTGCATCACATCGTGCATATGATCTTCTAGACCCAATATACATTTCCCTTTCCTCTTCTTGAGAAGGATTGACACCTTTTGGTTCAACATTTATTTCCTTGTTTTCATTTGACATACTTTGCAGCCAATGAAATAAAGTCTTCAAAAAATTATTTCCATTTGTAGAGTTTGAAATTATGTCATTTTCCTCCATGAAAAAAGACTCCCACCAAACAGTGTCAACAACATCAAAATACTCATATGTATCTTTGATATAATTTTTCATTTCTTCCAAGCATTGAGCAGAATCAACATCTCTATTGTGTCGGTGTGCATTTTGAATCTCGATAGCTAATTCCAATAACAATAACTTTGAAGCATAAATTTGACGAATTGGGATGAATTTCAGAAATGTTAAACCTGATGTAGGTCCCCATTCTGCATTTGTTGAGTACTTCTTACCCCATAGTAATGTTTTTCCCTCATTTTTTTTATACGAAATTGATGTAGGAAGCTAATGTCATTAAGTTTTCAATGCAAATTTCTTCACCATGCAATCCCATAATAAAAATTCGCTTGTCAACAGTCTCCTCCAACATTAGTACAACAGGCTCTAGACTGTATGTCTTTCTAAAAATTTCAGTTAATGATGGCAGACATCCAAAATTATTTCTCCCCAATGTCACTGCAAAACGGCTAAACATTTGATCAATATGGTAATGTGTATGTGCAACAAGCAAAGAATCAACTTTAACCTTCTGAAAAATTCCCAATTCAACAAGCATGTTTAGATAACCAAACATGATCTGATTTTTGTTTTCTCAGCTAGTGTTGTCCAATTGCAGATACAAAACTCGAGGAATATTGCCAAACCGATGAGTAATCACATGGTGAATTATGGTGATGGTCAAATTTGCATCATTATGAATATTTGGAGATGTAAAGTAAACCCTGTTGGCAATATGGTTATCATTGATGTCAAAGGAGTTCACAAATGAAAAAATAATAACCAACAGCAGGATAAAATTAGTAAAAGACAAAGGATCCATTACATGAATCATCATTGATGTCAAAGGAGTTCAATAATTCCAAAGGAAAATCAGTGATAGGTTTGTGCAACAGGGAAATTCAGTGACAAGGAAAAGATTGATGTCAAAGGAGTTCAACAATGACAAAGGAAAATCAATGACATGGTCGAGCGACAGGGAAAGTCAATGACAGGAAAAAGATCAATGTAAGAGGTAGGGGAAGGTGAGGATTTGTAGCAGAATTCATTATGAAGACTCAACATCCATCCGATCAAGGAAATCAACGGTGCAAATTGATTTTAGATTTGGGATTTATCGCACATTGGAAGCACGGTTAAGTTCATAGGTTCTTATATGCACTAGTCTCACTAAACTTATTCGACGTGTAGAGAAAAGGTAGTGTGGGGGATCTAGGTGTTTGGACTCCACGAGAAGATCACCATCTTGGAGCCTGGGACGACCTGTCAGCCCCCTACATCTTTTTGGAAGGATCTACAATGTATAGATCGATGGACAAGAGTGAACTTGTAAGAAAATATACGGTGGGGAATGATTTCGCACAAAGAAAAGTGAAGGTATGCAATCCACATTTGATCATAGATCGACGGATAGGATTGGATCCGCAAGGAAATATATCATGGGAAATGATTTCCACACAAACAAAAGTGAAGGTATGCAATCCACATTAGATCATATATCGATGGTCAGGAGTGAATCCGCAAAGAAATAAAAGGTTCAGAAGAAAAGTGGAAGGCTAAAAGAGGAAGGCAGAATGCAGAAGACAGGAAATCAAAGTGTAAAATAATATGGGTTTCTGCAACCCGGCGTCCGCCAGGAAAAATGTGGAAAGCAGAAAGCGGAAGGCAAAAAATGAAATATGGAAGATGAGAAATCAAGGTCTAGAATAATATGGCTTTCTACAACCGAAATTCCACTAGTAGAATGCGGAAGGAAAAAAGAAAAAGGTGTAAGACAAAATACGAAAGATGAGAAATCAAGGTCTAGAATAATATGGGTTTCTGCAACCTGAAGTACACCAGTGGAATGTGGAAGGCAGAAGTCCTCCAGCGGAATGTGGAAGGCGGAAGTCTGCCAGCAGAATGGAGAAGGAAGAAATATGCCAACAGAATGCAGAAGGAGGAAAGTGGACAATGGAAGATAGAATGTAGAAGATGAGAAATCAAGGTCTAGAATAATATGGGTTTCTGTAACCTGAAGTCCACTAGCGAAAAGTGGAAGGAAGAAAGAGGAAGGCGGAAATCCTGAAAAAGGAATTTTGAGAAATGTTACAATTCCACAATCCACATCCTAACATTATATCTACGATTAAGAAAAATCCCAATATAAAATCAATGGCTCAAGCCCGTTGCAGAAATGGAGAATGCAGAAGGTCGCAACTGAAAGATTCATGAAGAGGAACGATCAATGAAAAGGCACATTCGTGAAGAGATGCGTCCGCAGGGAGCGTGAAGGTATTTTTTGATAGAATGATTGAAGGAAATATTTTGTCTCTCTACTCATGATTGACAAAGTCCAAAAGAGAATGCCATACTGATAAAATTTAGTCCAGGGTGGCAGGGCGGTGCTAGGGTAGGATACAAGTATGCAAAGGGTGTTGTAGCAGGCAGAAACCTAGGGTATTGTAGCATCCTTGTATATTTTAACAAGGAGAAACCTAGGGTGTTTTAGCATACTTGTTTGTTGTAGCAGGAAGAAACCTAGGGTGTTGTTGCATCTTTTCTATAGCAGTAGATAAATTTTTTTGTAGATTCACCATTTTAATGAGTTTGAATTGGTGGTTTTCTCTTTGAATTTTCCACAATAATTTTTTTCTTAACCTGTTTGATTCATTGTGTGTTTTGCTATTTTTAAAAAGATAAAAATACAATACTGATTCACCCCCCCCTCAATATTGTGGAATAATCCAAAAATTGGTATCAGAGAAGGTTCCTTGACCACAGTTTAACCACTGGAAGGAATATCCTATTTGAAAACCACTATGGAACAACAAGAAGGATTAGCCACCAACAAACCTCCATTATTCACAAGAGAAAATTATGCATACTGGAGTGTGAGAATGAAGTTCCATCTGATGTCCCTTGGATGGAAGGTTTGGAAAGCTACTGAAAAAGAGTATAAAATAGGATACCAAGTACATACAGACCTAAAGGAACTAGGCCAATATGAAGGTAATTCCAAATCCATAAATGCAATCTTGAGTGGATTGAAAAACTCTGTATTTACAAAATTTATGTGATGCAAAACTGCCAAACAAGCCTGGGATAAGTTAAAACTTATCTATGAAGGGGCATCTAAAGTAAAAGAATCCAAGATTCAGACATATAAAGGGAATTTTAAGAGCCTTAAGATGAAAGAAGAAGAAAATATTGGGGAATACCTTCCAAGAGTAGATGAGGTTGTCACTGCTATTAGAGGTCTTGGAGGAAAATTAAAAGAAAGAGAAGTGGTGAGAAAGGTACTAAGAACATTGCTAATGAAGTATGACTCAAAATTATCCACCCTATAAGAACGATATGATCTTGACCTTGTGACAATAGATGAACTACATGGAATCCTCACTGCATATGAGATAAGAACGGGAGTAAATGAATCCTCAAGAAAAGATGCAACATTTAAAGCCTCATCCAAAAACCAATCAAAGAACCTAGATGATAAGGAAGCTCTTTTTATTAAAAAAACTGAGAAAGGTATTGGAAAATATAAAGGAAATTTACCCTTTAAATGTTTTAATTGTGGAAAAATTGGACATTTTGCTTCAAAATGTACTTTTCCTAAACAAGATGATAGTGATGAGAGAGAAACTTCAAAATTCAAAAAGGGTAAAATAGGAAACAAGAAGAAGTCCTACGAGAAAAAGAAGATTGTTTACACCATGGAAGATAGCGAAGATGAAGAAACTGAAATTCTATTCATGGGTCTAGATACTCAAGATTTAAATAGTGACTTAGATGTGGAAGGAGAAGTAGACTTAAGAGATGAACTTGTTAGCACTCTTGAAGAGCTTGAGAAATGCAGAAAAAGAAACAAATTGTCAAATCATGTCATTAGTGAGTTGGAAGCTCAACTACTAGATTCCAAAAGAATTGAGGATGTTAGTTTTTCAACATTCAAGCTAGCATTATGTTAGGATATTTACTGAGAGAACAACAAGTACAACAATAAAACACAAGAGACAATGAACACAGTGTTTTTCATCGGGGAAACCATAAATGGATAAAACCCCACAACTTCCTCGGAGATAGAATCAGCACAAGATGAAAAACCCCAAAATAGTAAGATGCACTCCCGACAGCAGTAATCTTCTTCTTGTCTAGCCCCAGTGTCTTCTCCTTCCTCAACTATGCGCTATACTTGAGTGTGTGAGTGATGTGTTCTAAATAGAGACCCCAGCTCTCTATTTATACTAATCCTGACATGACTAAAACCCTACTATGGCCGACCTCTACTTGGAGAGTCTAATAACTCTAGTGCCCCAGAACTGCGGGGACTTTAACCCTTAGACAATCGAAGGGTTACCCACTATGACTTGACATGACTTGTTTACATTATTGATTCTCCCGATCGGAACATCGAGGCATGACAACATGACTCAATTACATAATAGATACATCTCGGAATAAACATCGGGTTACAATACATAAGATACATAGATGAATACATTCTGAAGTTACAAATACATCAACACTCCCTCTTAACTAGGAAGGTATTCTTTCGACACAAATTTCAGCACTAGTTTTCTTCTCTATATCAACTGGATCATCTCATCATCTGCATCTCAAGTCTTCTGAATCTTCAATTCATCTTCATTCTTCGAATCTGGATCATCTCTCGATCTGGATCATCATGGGATATCATCACTGGATCTGGATCATCTCTTGATATGGATCATCATGGGACATCATCACTAGATCTGGATCATCTCTCGATCTGGATCATCATCACTGGACTAGATCTGGATCATCACTCGATCTGGATCATCACTGCTGGATCTGGATCATCAATCGATCTCGATCATCACTTCTGGATCTAGATCATCACTCGATCTAGATCTCTCAGATTCATCATAACTGGATTTGGATCATAGCTCGATCTAGATCTCATCTGGCCATCATCATGTGTGCTATCTCATCATAGGAAGTTCTATAGAGCCAGCCTTCTTTCATGCTGGTTGTAGGCCTATCCATCATGTAGGTCTTCGCCCATCACTTAAATCTGACCTACTCATCAGAAAGGCACACCCAACACTCACATCTGGTCATGTAGAAACCTACAATCACATCAGAAAGGCCTAACACTCACATTCACCAGCATGATAGGACATCACTATCATCCGTGAAAAGGATTCAACACTTATATCTGACCTGGAAGGAAACAAGTCCTCCACCCTTGCCAGAAAGGCTTGCACTCACATATGACCTGGAAGGAACTAAATCCTCCACCCTCTCCAGAAAGGCCCCCAGTCCCAGACTGAGCTACCTGGTAACAGACCAGGTGCCTCCATTATCCCAGAGAATGGCAGTTGCCCTTATATCTGACCTGGTAGGAAAAAATTCCTACACCCTCGCCAAAATGGCCTGCACTCACATCTGACCTGGAACCAAATTCTCCACCCTCGTCAGAAAGGGCCCCAGTCCTAGACTGAGATACCTGGTAACGAACCAGGTGCCTCCACTCTCCCAGAGAGTGGCGATTTCCCTTACATCTGTCCTACTCGACAGAATGGCCAGCACTCATATCTGACATGGAAGGAACTAAATGCTCTCACCATGACAGAATGGCTTAGCCCTTATGTCTGACCTGCTCATCAGAATGGCTATGAATCTAGGCACTCATATCTGACATGGAAGGAACTGAATCCTCTCAGCATGACAGAATGGCTCAGCCCTTACATCTGACCTGCCTTTCAGAATGGATTTGGATCTCATCACTCATATCTGACATGGAAGGAACTGAATCCTCTCACCATGACAGAATGGCTCAGCCCTTACATCTGACCTTCTCGTTAGAATGGCTTTGGGACTCATCACTTTCCCTTGGAGGAAACCTCGATCTAGAGAACACCAAGCTTCTCCCTGAAGTACTTGAACTTCAGTATGGCTAATGGCTTCATCAACACATCAGCTATCTGTTCCTCCATTGCAACATACTAGATCTTCACTACTCCCCTCTGCACCATATCCCTGATATAGTGATACTTGATCTCGATGTGCTTCGACTTGTCATGGAACACTAGATTCTCTGACAACTTCACACAACTCTAGTTGTCACAATGTATACAAGTAGCATCTATCTGGAGATCAAATAAATTAGACAGTAGCTTCTGCAGCCATACTACCTCACAACTAGCTAAACAAGCTGTGAAATACTCTGCTTCAGCTGTACTTAGTGCCACACATGATTGCTTCCTGCTAAACCAAAATATCACACCTAATCCCATACTGAAGCAACACCCTGAAGTGCTCTTACTATCGATGGCACTGCCTACCCATTCTGAATCAACATAACCCTCCAGGTTAATCTTCTGATTCGCATCGTACTTGAACCCATAATCAATTGTATCCCTTAGGTACCTCAGAATATGCTTTGTAGCAATCAAGTGAACATTTCTCAGATCTGTCAAGAACTAGCTCAAGGTGTTCACAGCAAAGAAAATGTCTAGTATCGTGTTCGTCAGGTACATCAAGGACCCAATCATCTGACGATACATCATAGCATCAACTGACTCTGATGAAGCGTCACTCAATAGCTTCAGGTTCAATGCCATAGGTGTGGCCATAGTCTTGCAGTCCATCATCCCAAACCTCTTCAGGATCTCTACTGCATACTTCCCTTGTCCAAGGAAGATTCCATCCGTACTCTGCCACACCTCCATACCTATAAAATAATGCATCATACCCAATTCCTTCATCTTGAACTCGGCAGCAAGATTTCTCTTCGTATCAGTAATCAACCCATCCATACCTGTCACAAATAGATCATCTACATATAGTAGAAGCATCACTGGGTTGCCATCTTCAACCTTGTAGTAAAGGTTGGAATCTACTTTACTCTTGGTAAATCCCAAACTAGATAGAAAGCTATCAATTATGCCATACCGTGTCCTGGGTTCCTGTTTCAAACCGTACAGGGATTTCTTCAATCTGCACACATGAGACTCCCTGTTATGTGTCTCAAAACTGAGTGGTTGTTCTACATATACTTCCTCTTCCACTACACCATTCAAGAATGTAGTCTTGACATCCATCTGGTGTATCTTCCATTTCATCACTGCATCCAGAGCAAGTACTAATCTTATGGAAGTGTATCTGGCTACAGGTGCAAAGGTTTCTTCATATTCTATTCCCTCTTTCTGAGAGAAACCCCGAGCCACAAATCTTGCCTTATACTTTTCAATTCTACCGTATGCATCATGTTTGATCTTGTAAATCCATTTGGAAGTTACAACTGACTTCCCGTCTGGTCTTGGGACAACATCCCAAACATCATTCTTCATGATCTATTGGTATTCTTCAATCATAGCATCCTTCCATTCTTTCCGTTCTGCCGCTTATTCATAACTGGAAGGTTCTTTATCAATGAAATCACATAGTAAAGCTACATACCTAGAGCATGATCTGGTCCTCTTTCTTTCTCTGTGATTCTCTTCTGGAGCCCCATAAATTTCCACACCTTGGATAAGTTCTCATACCCAAGCAGGTTTCCTCTTACGAGGATTCTTCTCCAGAGGTGGATCTACAGGTCTTTGTGGTTCTTCAAATTCTCGATATTCTTCTTGAGTTTCTTCATTCATGGTTGTATCATGAATTCTGGGTGCTTCTACTTCTTCAGGTTCTTCAGCAGGTCTCTTTCTGTATTTTTTGTAAGCCGCGTCTTCATCAAGTGTCACATCCTTGCTGATGTCAATATTCTTGTATCCTGGGAAATATATTCTATAAGCCTTCGATTTTTCAGAGTATCCCACAAATATACCCTTCTTTCTTGAAGGATCTAATTTAGTCCTCTTCTCTTTTGGAATGTGGATGTACACAGGACAGCCAAATATTCTAAGATGGCTAACTTCTAGTTTCTTGCCGGAGAATACTTCTTCAAGAGTCTTGTTCTCAAGTACTCTATGTGGAGTACAGTTCTGTACATACACCGTTGTTCTGGTAGCTTCCACCCAAAGATTCATAGGAAGGTCTTGATCATGAAGCATTGCCTTTGCAACTTCAGTGATAGTTCTATTCTTCCATTCCGCAATCCCATTCTGTTGTGGATTATAAGGAGTGGACAACTCCCTCTTAAGCCCTAATTCTTTCTATATCTCTTTGAATTCATTTGAAGTGAATTCTCTGCCATTATCTGATCGAAAGGTCTTGATCTTCTTTTTAGTATGGTTCTCGATCAAGGATTTGAATTCCTTGAACTTACTGAATACTTCGTCTTTGTTCTTCATGAAGTAAACCCATGTCTTCTTAGAAAAGTCATCAATAAAAGAAACATAATATGCATACCCGCTTAGTGAGTTTGATGACATAGGACCGCATACATCGGAGTGGATGATTTCCAAGATTCCTTTTGCTTTGCTTTCACTACTTGGAAATGTCTTCTTTGTATTCTTTCCTTTCGCACATCCTTTGCAGACCCCATCATGTTTTGCTTGGATTTCTGGAAGACCTTCGACATCTTTGCTTGCAATAGGTAGTGCTCTGTAATGCACATGTGCAAGCCTTCTATGCCAAAGTTCAGTTGGCTCTACTATGTCATGGACCAAGGCTTGTTCTATATGGCCCTTCAATTTGTACAATCCTCCTTCTTGTTCTCCAATCACTACCGCATCATCGATAGTATTTCCTTTTGGCCACATGATGACTTGACCATCTATGAATGCAACCCACATTCCTTTTGCATCTAATGCTGATATAGAGAGAAGGTTCTTCTTGAGTCCTGGCACAAATAATACTTCTTTCATTGTTAGAGACTTTCCAGAGTCTAGTTTATAGGAATATTCCCCACCACCTTTTATTGGATATTGGTAGTCATCTCCTAGCTTTACCTTGTGAAGTCATTCATGTTCTGATAGTCTCACAAAGGATTCCTTGAACCCAGTCATATGTTTGGAAGCCCCACTGTCTATAATCCAATCATCACTTCCATGAGTAATGTTACCTGTGAGAGCGGAGATCAGAACATATTCATCCTCGCTTGAAGAATCTTCACTTTCATATCTGGATCTCTTCCTGGATGGTTCATCATCCTATGTAGCATGAGCACGATGTCTTCTTTTGTTTCTCCTCTTCATTAGTTTCTATTTATTAGGACAAATCCTTGCATAGTGTCCTACTTCATCACATGCATAACATATGATCCTAGATAAATCTTTACTAGTGATATCTTTGTGAGAGT
This sequence comes from Pseudotsuga menziesii, assembly GCA_001517045.1. NCBI lineage: Eukaryota > Viridiplantae > Streptophyta > Pinopsida > Pinales > Pinaceae > Pseudotsuga > Pseudotsuga menziesii. The sequence continues at coordinate 91,712 of LPNX011139076.1, forward strand.
GCTTACCTCTGGAGCTATGAGATCTTCTTTTGGTTGACTTGGAATGAGACTTGGAGTGTACCATGAGAGCTTGATCTTCACTTCCCATCTTCTCTTCTCAAGATACTATCTGAAATTCTTCTTGAGAGCACTCTTCCCATAGTCTGCTGAACTTGACTAACTTCTTTCTAGCACAGATTCCTTGGATGAAAGAATCCCATGACCTAGGAAGGCCATTTAAGGTAGTCATCACAATCTCTACATTTTCCACTTCTTCATCAACTGCTTCTAGTTGTTCTTTGATCTGAGAAACTCTTGTGAAGTAAGACTAGATTGTTTCTGCATTCTGAATCTTCACATTCTTCAGTTGGTTTCTCAGAGTCATCTTCCGGTTTATGTTCTTCCCTTCAAACAATTTGATTAGGGCATCAAACATAGCTTTAGGTGTCTTGAGAGAGGACACCTGTGGGATAAGGTGATCCTTGATAGAATCAACAATGATCCTCTTTTCCATAACCAACTTATTCTTATGTAAGGCATTAGCCTCATCTCCCTCTAGAACTAGAACCTCCCAGTGGATGTAGGATTCCAACTCATTCTCTTCCAGGACCAGGGAGATCCTATACTTCCAAGCTCAGAATTTATCATCTCCCTCAAGCTTTTCATCAAGCTTGGTATGATGAGACATCTTAAAAAAGAACCTCAAATGGAAATACAAAATATTTTAGATCTTACCCGAGTCAAGATGTCGGATCTGAAACTTTAGCTGAAATCCTGCAGAGCTGGTTCAGGAGCAAATTAGGGTTTTGCTTTTTTGGAGTTCTGTCCACCAAAATGCCTTGAATATTGTCCCTAACTTTGATTTTGGGGAGGATATCAATCCAAGCCTGGGCTCATTGAAAAGTTCCTCTTTTGTGAAAAGCCCTAATTTTTGACAGTAGTGACAGGTCCAAAACTGAAAAACCTCAGAATTGGATTCTGCTTCTACAGAAAGATGCGCCTTAAGGAGGAGAGTTATTCCACCTTACTTTTGCTGAAAATATGTGGAGGAATATCCACAAACTAGTAATCCATAGTTCCCACAGCTGCACAGTGTCTTCTTCTCAGGTTAGCTCTGATACCATGTTAGTTTTTCAACATTCAAGCTAACATTATGTTAGGATCTTTACTGAGAGAACAACAAGTACAACAATCAAACACAAGAGACAATGAACACAGTTTTTTTCATTGGGGAAACCATAAATGGAGAAAACCCCGCAACTTCCTCATAGATAGAATCAGTACAAGATGTAAAACCCCAAAACAGTAAGATGCACCCCCGACAACAGTAATCTTCTTCTTGTCTAGCCCTAGTGTCTTCTCCTTCCTCAACTATGCGCTACACTTGAGTGTGTGAGTGATGTGTGCTAAATATAGACCCCAAATCTCTATTTATACTAATCTTGACATGACTAAAACCCTACTAGGGCCAACCTCTACTTGGAGATTCTAATAACCCTAGTGCCCCGAAACTGCGGGGACTTTAACCCTTAGACAATCGAAGGGTTACCCACTATGACTTGACATGACTTGTTTACATTATTGATTCTCCCGATCGGAACATCGAGGCATGACAACATGAATGAATTACATAATAGATACATCCTGAAATAAACATCGGGTTACAATACATAAGATACATAGATGAATACATTCCAAAGTTACAAATACATCAACAGAGGAGGACGTCAATTTGCAGCTCAAAAGAAGAATACAGGAATCTGAGAGACTTGAAGAGGAGATCATGCAATTCAAGAAAAATCTTGATGAAGGTTCTATCAAATCAAAGTTTGATAACAACTCAAGGATTCTAGATGACATCCTGAATAGCCAAAGATCATTAAGTGATATATCGGGCTTGGGTTTTAGCAAAGAAAATAAGCCATAATGTTTCTTTTTTACTAATCAAGGAGGAAATAAGAAAAGCTATGCTGAAGCACTAAAAAGTCTAGTTAAAAGGGAAGAGAGCAAGAAAGTTGCCCTAAGCTCTCAAGATAAAAACAAAATATATATGGTGCCTAAGAGATCAAATAGATATCAGCAGATCTTTTTGGGTCATTGTTACTCTTGTAATAATTTTGGTCATAAAGCCTTAAATTGCAGAGCTTATGGGAAGGTTCGTGAATACAAGAAGAAGTCATCAAGTAACAAACCAAAAGGAAATCATGCCATTTTAGACTTCTTCAAAAATATGACATGGAGTGTTACAAATGTAATAACCATGGACATATGGCAATATATTGTAACCCAATGACTCCTACAAAGAAGACTGTTACAATTAAGTCTCAAGACACAAAACAAAAGAAGTATTGGAGGGAAAAGGAAGAAAAGCAAAGTTCTTTGATTGCTCTATGTGCAACAGAAAACCAAAACCTATGGCACTTGGATAGTGGGTGTTCAAAACATATGACTAGTGACCCAAACAAATTCATAACACTAAAAGATAATAAGCCTAAAGTCACATTTGGAGACAATTTGTATTTCAAGATAATTGGCAAATGAATAGTTGTTGTCAATAACAAGATCAAATCAGAAAATGTATTACTAGTAGAAAAACTCAAGCCTAATCTCCTCATTGTAAGTCAAACATGTGATCAAGGGAACATCTGTATTTTTGACTCAGAAAAATATGAAATCAGGAAAAAGGACTCGAGAAGAGTTGTTGGGATTGCTATAAGAAATTCAAACAATGTATTTATCCTAGAAAATGAAAATCAATGTTACTTAAGTATGGTTGATGAAATTTGGTTATGGAATAGGAGGTTGGGACATTTAAATTTTTACAATCTTGTCAAAATAAGTAAGAAGGAAGTTGTAAGAGGCTTGCCTAAAATTGTAAAACCTCTAAACTCGGTCTGTAAACATTGTCAAAATGGGAAGAAAGATAGATCTAGTTTTAAAACAAAAGAACATATGACCTCGCATCCTCTGGAAATAGTGCACACGAATCTCTTTAGACCAACAAGAACTAAAATCCTACAAGGAGAATATTATTTCATGTTTCTCATTAATGATTACACAAGGATGACTTGGGTGACATTTCTCAAAGAAAAATCAAAAGCCTTTGAGAAGTTCAAAATATTCAAAGCAATGGTTGAAAATATGAAATATATGAAAATCAAATGTCTTAGATCATACAATGGGGGGGAGTTTACTTCAAATGAGTTCAATGAGTTTTGTGAGATAAATTGAATCAAGAGACAATTTTCAGCTCCAAAAACTCCTCAGCATAACGATGTTGTTGAAAGGAAAAATAGAACAGTCCAAGAAGCTGCCAAAACAATGTAAATGAAGTAAAGATGTCAGATGCATATTGGAAAGAAGCAGTATACACAACTGTCTATATACTTAATAGAGGACAAATTAGAGTGAATAAGGAAAATAACCCTTATGAACTATGGTATGGAATACCAGCCTCATTCAAATATTTCAAAGTATTTGGCAGTAAGTTTTACATTAAAAGGAACACGGATGACCTTGGGAAGTTTGACTTTAGGACTGATGAAGGAATATTTATAGGATATTCATCCACCAAGAAGGCGTATAGATGTTACAATAAAAGGTTACACAATATTGTATAAAGTGCAGATGTGAAAATAGATGATATAAAACCAAGAAGTCATGACAATGTTGAAAATACAAATAATGAAGAAAAGGAAGACTTACAAGTGGACGAAAGTACTCATGATGAAGAAGAAGGAATATACAAGGAAGATACATAGGTAAGTGAAGAAAACTCCCCAAGACCTGATACAAAAACTCCATCTAGAAGGATACAAAAGAATCATCCAAAGACACAGATCATAGGTGATAAAAATGTTGGATTCAGTACAAGGAGAAAACTACCATTTAATGAACAAGCCTTACTCTCAATAGTGGAACCTAAGGATTTTACAGAAGCCAGCAAAAGTAATGAATAGTTCGAAGCCATGAATGAAGAATTAGATCAGATTGAGAAAAATGAGACCTGGGAACTTGTACCAATACCTAAGGATAAGAATGTTATAGGGACCAAATGGGTTTTCAAGAACAAATTCAATCAGGATGGTCAAGTAATAAGGAACAAGGAAATATTGATATGTAAAGGGTATGCTTAGGTATAAGGGATTGATTTTGAAGAAACTTATGCTCTTGTGGCAAGACTTGAAGCAATCAGAATGTTTCTAGCAATCTCAAGCCATAAAAATTGTAAAGTGTATCAAATGGATGTCAATTCTACATTTTTTAATGGAAAAATAGAAGAAGAGGTTTATATTGAACAACCTAAAGGTTTCCTATTATCAGAAAATAGAGACTATGTTTGCAAATTGAAAAAGGCACTTTATGGTCTCAAATAAGCTCCAACGGCGTGGATTTCAAGGCTGGACAACTATTTAAAACAACAAGTATTTAAGAGAGGGTCCACTGAAAGTAATCTCTACTTAAAAATAGAAGATGCATTAGAGGAAATTTCAACTCAAAATGGGCCTTTTAACTTTAACTCAAATTCCATGTCATCATGTGTTAGCCAATGAAATTTATTTAAATTTTAAATACTGTATAGGTCTAAAACACCTTTTTAATATAAATTTGGGTATAGGTATCATAAACAAAAACTACTTTTTTGTTTGTATTTTAGACATATCTCCCCGTGTTTTTACTCAAATTTTGATCAGGAGAGCTCGTTGGATGTGGAATCAAATTCCGCATCCAACAGGTACCCACTCGACATACTTTTGATGGACCCCACTACCCCAAAAACAAGAAATACTTGAAAAAGCGTTATGCATTTTTTTAGGTATTTCATGATTTTGGGGTAGCGGGGTCCGTCAAAAGTATGCCAAGTGGGTACTCGTTGGATGCGGAATTTGATTCCACATCCAACGAGCTCTCCCTATCGAAATTTGAGTAAAAACAAAGGGAGATATGTCAAAAATACAAACAAAAAAGTAGTTTTTTTTCTTTTCTTCCTCCAAAATTAATTAATATTATTTTATTATTTTAACTATTATTTTATTAATTTTTTTTAGGAGGCCCATTTTGAGTTGAAATTTCTTCTAATGAAAATATGATCATTGTTGTTTTTTATGTAGATGCCAAACATATTTGGAAGAAATTTACTAATACTAACTGTAAACTTTGCTTCTGAAATGAAGAAGGAATTCAAAATGTCCACATTGGGTTAACTAACATTCTTCTTGGAGTTACAAGTTTACCAAAAAGACAAAGGAATCTTTATCTCTCAAAATAATTACATCAAAGACACACTTAAACTATTTAAGATGGAAGACTCCAAACCTTCTAGTACTCCTATTATCACAGGTTGTAAATTAAGCAAGGGCGATAAGTCTCTGGAAGTATATCATACTATGTACAGATCAATTATAGGCATCCTGTTGTAGGTGACAAATGACAAGACCAGATGTGATGCAAGTTGTAGGTTTGGTTGCTAGGTTCCAGTCAAGCCCCAAAGAAATGCATGTAACTACAGTAAAAATAATTTTCACATATTTGAAAGGTACTATGGAATATGGGTTATGGTACCCAAAAAGTAAATACTTTATTCTAAAATCATTTACTGATGCAGATTGGGCAGGAAGCGTCGATGATCGAAAAAGTACCAGTGAAGAAGCATTCTTCTTAGGAAATTGTTTGGTTTCATGGTTAAGTAAAAAAAATATTCAATTTCACTCTCCACAGCAGAGGTCGAATATATTGCTACTGCGTCATGTTGCACCCAGGTCATTTGGATGAAGCGGACACTAGAAGACTTACTTGTGAAGTATGAGCATCCAATAATAATAAATTGCGATAATACCAATGTCATAAATATATAATAAAAAAACCCTGTCATGCACTCCAAGACAAAATTCATTCCAATTAAATATCACTTCCTAAGAGAGCAAGTGTCCTAGAAGGTTTTCAAACTAGAGTATATTGACACAAAAGAACATGTTGCTGACATTTTCACCAAGCCACTACCCAAGGAAGCCTTTGAGCATCTTATACGGAAGTTGGGAGTGATCCCCTTACAACAGTTATAGAATAAGAAGTTCACTCTCAGGGGGATATATAATCCCAGGGAGAGTTGTTAAGAAGACAGTAAGTCCTATATCAAAATGGGTACAACAATACAGGTTATCCTTTGTCATTGTTTTCAAAGGGGGAGAATGTTTATATGTTTCCATCAATGCCAAAGGGGGAGATTGTTGAGAATATAGTTGTCATTGATGTCAAAGGAGTTCAAAAATGAAAAAAGAATAAAAAACAATAGGATGAAATCAGTAAAACATAAAGTATCCATTACATGAATCATCATTGATGTCAAAGGAGTTCAACAATGACAAAGGAAGATCAGTGACAGAGTCGAGCAATAGGGAAAGTTAGTGATAATGAAAATATTGATGTCAAAGGAGTTTAGCAATGACAAAGGAAAATCAGTGACTGGGTTGAGCGATAGGGAAATTCAGTGATAGGGAAAATATCGATGCAAGAGGCAGAGGAAGATTAGGATTTGCAGTAGAATTCATTACGAAGACTCAACAGCCATCTGATCAAGGAAATCAATGGTGCAGATTGATTTTACATTTGGGATTTATCCCACATTGGCATCACGGTTAAGTTCATGGGTGATTATATGTATTGGTCTCACTAGACTTATTCGACGTGCAGAGAAAATGTAGTGTGGGGGCTCTAGGTGTTTGGACTCCACGAGAAGATCACCAGCTTGGAGCCTGGGATGACCTATCAGGCTCCCTACCTTTTCTTGGAAGGATTGTCAATGTACAGATTGACGGTTAGGAGTGGAATTGTAAGGAAATATACTATGGGGAATGATTTCCACACAAAGAAAAGTAAAGGTACACAATCCACATTTGATCGTATATTGATAGATAGGATTGAATCCACAAGGAAATCTACGGCAGGGAATGATTTCCGCACAAAGAAAAGTGAACATATGTAATCCAAATTAGATCGTAGATCGACAGTCAGGAGTTAACCCGCAAATAAATCAACGAATTAGAATAAAAACGGAAGGAGGAATGCGGAAGATGAGAAATCAAAGTATAAAATAGTATAGGTTTGCACAACCCTGTGTCTGCCAATAGAATGCGGAAAGAGGAAAGAGGAAGGTGGAAGACGAAATGGGGATGATGAGAAATCAAGTTCTAGAATAATATGGGTTTATGCAACCCGAAGTTCGCCAGTGGAATGCAGAAGGAAAAAAGCGGAAGGAGGAAGACGGAATGTGGAAGATGAGAAATCAAGGTCTAGAATAATATGGGTTTCTGTAGCCCGAACTCCACCATCGGAATGTGGAAGGTGAAAGTCCGCGACTGGAATGCGGAAGGCAGAAGTCCGCCACTAGAATGCGGAAAGCGGAAGATGGAATGTGAAAGATGAGAAATCAAGGTCTAGAATAATCTGGGTTTCTGCAACCCGAAGTCCACCAGCGAAATACAGAAGGAAGAAAGAGGAAGGTGGAAATCATGAAAATCAACAGTCCTAAAATTCCAATTCCACAATCCGCATCCTAAAATTAGATCTACGGTCAGGAAAAACCCTGATATAAAATCAATGGTTAAGGATGGTTGTGGAAATGGAGAATGCAGAAGGTCATGACTGAAAGATTCATGAAGAGGCATGATCAATGAAAAGGCACATTGGTGAAGAGATGCATCTGCAGTGAGCGTGAAGGTATTTATTGATAGAATTATTGAAGGAAATATTTTTCTCTATGATCATGAGTGACAGAGTCCAAAAGTGAATAGAAGACCGATAAAATTCAGTCTAGGGTGGCAGGGCAGTGCTAGGGCAGGCTACAAGTCTGCAAAGGGTGTTGTAGCATCCTTGTCTATTATAACAGGAAGAAACCCATGGTGTTGTAGCATCCTTGTTTGTTGTAGCAGGAAGAAACCTAGGGTGTTGTAGAATCCTTATATGTTGTAGCAGGCAGAAACCTAGGGTGTTGTTGCATCCTTTCTATAGCATCAGATAAAGCAATTTTGTAGATTCATCATGTTAATGAGTTTGAATTGGTGATTTTCTCTTTGAATTTTCCATGATAAAATTTGTGTCTTAACCTGTTTGATTCATTGTATGTTTTGTTAAATTCAAAAAGGGAAAAAGACAATATTGATTAACTTTCCCTCTCAGTATTGTGGAATAATCCAACAAACCCTTAGGGACATCTGACCATTGAAAACCATACAACCAACCAAGTGACTCTGAATAAATTTTTCTTCCTTTAAATTCTTTGGTACACGAACAAAATGTGGCAAAAATGTTTTTTCTTAATCCATGCCATCAATTATCAAACCCAAATACTGATGTGGATCATCATAACATTTCTTGCGATGTTTGTATAACGTTTTTTCGTTAAACTAATTGTTGATTGTGATGTGATTGAAGTTCTTTGATAACAGAATCTACAAATAAAATAAAAAGAAAACTTTGATGAGATTTTATAATTGATATGTATAAGAGAAAAACATTTTTTTAGATACACACCTCATTCTATCCCTTCTGATTTATCCCTTCTATTTTTAAGAGAAGCACATATACTACAAAACCCCATTATTGACCTCTTAGGAATACAAACATTGTTGAACTCTATTTTCCATAGTCTTGTAAAATATGCATATCTGATGAAATTGTTATTTCCTTCATCCTATTGAACAAATGCCTTGTACAATTTTTATATTTCCTTCCTTGAGAAATTATCTGGAATGTGTATGGTTTCTGTATCTGGCATACTCTCTCCATGCTTAGAAAACAAGTCACATATCCATGATATTTCAATGTTTGTTAATATCCCACTAGCTCGTGCATGATATTATTTAGAATAAAAAGTGGGATCCTTTTCTAGCCTTGTCTTGATTTGTTGGAATATATTAAACCCACTCATAACTTAGGATAAAATAATTAATCATTATTTGATTAATTATTCACCCACTAGCTTAATTAGTTGGCATCCACTTGCACCTTAAAGTCAATACATGCCATCTATATCCTAGGAATGATTTATTTCTAATTCTGGGTTGATATTGACCACCTTTTGACCATCCAAAATTAGTATACAGGACTTTATAGCAGATTTTGCTTTATTCTGTTTTTTCTGCTTTTCCTGCTTTTCTATGGATAAGATAAAAGCTAGTCAACTAGGAAACTGACAGCTTTTGTTTCTAGCCCATTCTCCATTAGTTTTTCTCCATTTTCCAGGATTATCATGTTTTTTCCATCTCCTTTACAACTCACTCATGATTTTTCCAAGCTGTGAGGTCCTTGATAGATTTGGAAAGTGCTTTAGCCACCTATGGGGGTTTGCTATATTTTCGTAAGTCATCCTTTTTGAGCTTTATGAGTTGTTTCCATACAATTCAATTTTCCTATGAGGGATGTACAATTTATATACACTATTATTCATCATTATTCGATGGAAGGATACACACCAATATTTATCTCTTCATTCATGTGATTCAGTCTCTTTTCTTCTCTCTATTTTTCCTGTGTATGCTTGTGAGAATTCTTAGTAGCAAGATCTATTTCCTATGATTCTTCTTAGCATCATTTCTCATAGAATTGATCTATTATTTCTACATGGTATTAGAGTATAAATTTTTATCAATTTCTACAAAGTTGAGGAGCACATCCAGTCTCCTATCCCTCTCTGAAGAAGAGCTTGTCTAGCTTACAAGATTTTCTCCTAGTTTGTTTTGCAGGATGTAGAGATTTTATTCTTGAGCACATAAATTCAGAAATATGGATTCTTCATCAGCTATAATTATTACTTCCTTCAACTACCATGAATGGAAAGCCAAAATATCCATTCTATTGCGTAGTAGAGGATTATACAAAGTTACACTACCTTTGGAGAATGAGACCAATCTTGTGATTGAGAAAGCTAAGTGGCATAATAGGTTGGAAGAAGCCTATGGATTGCTTTGCCTCTCTATTTCTCCTGATCTACTCTTTCATATATATGGTTTGACCACTCCAAACCAAGTATGGACTCAATTGGAGTCTCTCTTTGGAGTTCAAGATGAGTAAGAGCGCATCAATTGGAGATTGAGTTATTCTCACTGAGTCCAAGAAATTTTGAATCTCTTGAGGGTTTCTTCACCAATTTCAAGTCACTTGTTCTAATGCTCAAGAAATTTGGGATTGAGAAATCATATGATCAATTAATCCTTTCCATTCTTTCAAAATTGGGTCCTGATTACTCAGTTTTTGTGTCTACTTTTCATGCTACTAGTCTTGTTGTTCGTAAGTGGAAAATGTCTTTTTTAAATTCTTTTCTTGATTTACTAACAAAGGAGAAAGATAAATTGTTCCATATTGGTGTCGTTAATTCTTCAAAGGGAAAGGATCATGCTTTATTGGTTCAAGGAAGCAAGAAATTCAAATCAAAAGAGAAGCAAATTGTGGAGAAGCCAAAGTCAAAAATTGAAGATGAAGATTCTTATGAAGATTTAATGAAGAAAGTTAAGAAGAAAGGGAGCACATCCAAGTGTTATTATTGCAGCAAGGGTTTCCATTCAGAGGAGAAGTGTTTCAAGAATAATATGGACATCATGTCTCAGGTTCTTGAGAAGCACAAGATCAAAGTTCCAGATGAACTAGAGAAGCCTGCTGATTCCTCAGAACATGTCATACTGCGCAGTTCCAAGGTGATATAACTTATGCTTTGAGTGCCATAGTTCTCTCCTTTTCTCATGTCACTGATATATATTTAATATCTGATATATCAGAATCATAAATATCATATCCTTTATTTGATGATCCTTCTCCTAGTCTACTAGAGTCATCTCCCAAAAATTGTGATTTTTCACTAGATATTGACTTGTCTTTGAGTAGCTCTTCCTCACAAGCTTTTATATCTGATTTTGAAGATTATTTGCAGGATGATATGCATTTCAGGAAACATATAATACCACCATCCATACCATATACCATACCTATGAATAATCCAAAGACTATACAAATCCCAAGCTCACTAGTTGATTCATGATTGGTCTCTTATGGAGTGATATTTATCTTACATGGTTTGAATTCTTTCCTATCTTTAATTGGCTGGTTATCCATGTCCTTAGTAATATTTGGACTGATATTAAATTTTTTTGGATTTGTTCTAAACACTTATGGTTCAGATATTATGCCCATCCATCATTCATATTTTTACACCTATCAGTTTTCCCCAATTGCTCATAATTTTCCTAGTCTATCCCTATATCCTCATGGAGCCAATGAAGCCTTTGTCCTTTCTATTGCATATGATAATATTTCTGATATATCAGAGTTTTATCAGCCTCATATCATATCTATACAGGTGCTACATCAGATTGGAATATTGACATGTGATTCACATCACAATTTTGCAGGTGTTCAGGGGATTGGGTGTTAAATAAATTGTCTTAATTTTTGTACTCTTTGGGAAGGAGTATGCACATATATATTTTACATTTCAGATTATGTTTACATATCAGAGTTTGACAGTAGAAAGAATCATTCAGATAATGCTCCTACTTCATCAGATGATGAGATACAAGGAGTCTCTCCTCTTCCTTCTTGCAGGTTCTACACTCCAGCACATGATCATGGAGTTCATGATTTCTTCAAGAAGTATTTCATCCAGAAGCATTTCAATCAGATCATTCAATTGAAGATAAGGATATGTTTATGACATATTATTTCAAAATTTTGTGCCTTGTCCTTTCTTGAGGGAGGATTTTCCCCATGTGGTTTTGCCTCTTTCCTCACTTTTCTGGACATAATAATTGTTAAAGGGTGACCATAGCCTTGTTGGTGGGCCCTATATGCATATATATTTTTTGTCATACCATCATACAATCATACTTATATGGGGGTGTTGGAATATATTAAACCCACTCATAAATTAGGATAAAATAATTAATCACTATTTGATTAATTATTCACCCACTAGCTTAATTAGTTGGCATCCACTTGCACCTTAAAGTAAATACATGCCATATATATCCTAGGAATGAATTATTTATAATTATGGGTTGATATTGACCACCTTTTGACCATCCAGAATTAGTATACAGGACTTTACAACAGATTATGCTTTATTCTGCTTTTTCTGTTGTTCCTGCTTTTCTATGGATAAGATAAAAGCTAGTCAACTAGGAAACTGGCAGCTTTTGTTTCCAACCCATCCTCCATTATTTTTTCTTTATTTTATAGGATTATCATGTTTTTCTATCTCCTTGACAACTCACTCATTCTTTTTCCAACTCGTGAGGTCCTTGATAGATTTGGGAAGTGCTTTAGCCACCTATGGGGGTTTGCTATATTTTGGTAAGTCATCCTTTTTGAGCTTTATGAGTTGTTTCCATGCAATTCGATTTTTCTATGAGGGATGTACTATTTATGTACACTATTATTCATCATTATTCAATGGAAGGATACACACCAATAGTTATCTCTTCATTCATGTGATTCAGTCTCTTTTCTTGTCTCTATTTTTCCTGTGTATGCTTGTGAGAATTCTTAGTAGCAAGATCTATTTCCTGTGCATCTTCTTAGCATCATTTCTCATCGCATTGATCTATTATTTCTATAGGATTATTGATAGTATAATATTACCAATTGAGTGAATTATTTTGAATACCCTTTTGCAAAGAAAAATACTTCCAATGCGATAATCATAACCTACCTTTGTGGAAATCATGCACCCCACTAAATATGAATTTTGAATATTTTTGTTCATTGAAAGATATGCTAGCCTTTTATCCAAGGCACAATATGTTTTTGGAAAAACTCACTTGAAATCACATCAATAATAGAACTTGGACACATGAGCAATTATTTTGTATACCTTGTATAACTAGAATGCTCTGGATTGATATAATATGGTCTAGTCCTACATTTAATCTTTCTCATTGGTAAAATTTTCCTTTGTGTTTCATGTACCTTTGCATCATCCTCGTTCGAATGAGTGTCCTCATCACTATGAGAAATATCATCTATCTAATTGACATTATCATCACCAAATTTAGCAGGAGATTCATTATCCTCATCAGTATCATGTTTATCACCTGAGGTTAAATCAACATCATCAATAATATTGGTATCTTCACCACTGGAACGCTCATCCTCACCAAAATCATCATCTTTCTCTTTAAAATCCTCGCTTGGAGGAAAATCATCATCGATGGCATCAAAATCATTGCTGGGAATAAAATCATTTTCACCATTATTATTTCCTTCATCCTCACCAAAATCATCATCTGTCTCATTATACTCCTCGCTTTGAGGAGAATCATCATTGGTTCCCTAAGAGTCATTTCTTAGAGGAAAATAATATTCACCATTATTGTTTCCTTCATCTCAACCAAAATTATCAGCTGTCCCATCAAAATACTTTCTAGGAAGAAAATCATCATCAGTGCCATCAAAATCATCCCTTGGAGGAAAATCATCTTCACCATTATTGGTTTATTCATCCTCACTAAAATCATCATATCTCCCATTAAAATCCTCATCATGATGTAGGAAAACCATCATTTGTGCCATCAAAATCCTCGCTTGGAGGAAAATCATCTTCAGGTACATTGTTGTGTCCTTCATCCTCACCAAAATCATCTTCTGTCGTATTAAAATCCTTGCTTGGAGTAAAATCATCAACAGTGTCAATAAATTCCTCTCTTGGAGGAAAATAATATACACCATTATCAGTGCCATCATCCTCACCAAAATCATCGTTGGTCCCATCAAAATATTCACTTGGAGGAAATTCAACTTTGGTGCCTTGAAAATCCTCACTTTAAGGGAAATATTTCCTAGGAGGAAAATCATCATTGGTGCATTGAAAATCCTTACTTGGAGGAAAATCATCCTTGGTACCTTGAAAATCCTCTCTTGGAGGAAAATCATCGTTGGTGCCTTGAAAATCCTCGCTTTGAGGAAAATCATTGTTGGTGCCTTGAAAATCCTTGCTAGGAGAAAAATCACCATCAATTCCTCTCAAATCCTCACTCAAAGGTAAATTTCCACCATTTCCAGAAATTGAGATAATTTCAGATGAGTCCATGACTTTTTACTAAAATCTATAATGGTGCATCTCCCACTCTCCTCACACAATAAGTAGAGTGGTGCAACTCTCAACCTCCAACAATCATAGAGTGAAAAGAATTGATTTTTTCCTCCAAAATTTTGCTACAAAAGCAAATTGCACATTTGTAACGCATTAATACAATTAATGAAGTTAATATCATATTTCATATAAAAAATTTGTAACAATATTAATTAATCACATGTAAATTATGCTCTATAAATTTTGTAATAATACATTTTCTATCTACATTATATTTTTTATCCCTCACTCATAACACAAGTAAAATTTCATTAGCGAAATACTATTCAAATTTTCTTTCTATTCACATTTGAATTTGGAGCAATTTAATAGTGTTTTGCAGGTTAGTTTTCTTATAATAAATTTGTCTATTTTTTTATCTTGTTATTTTTTTTCTTTTATCATTCTTTTCTAATATCACATTCATATGTCAGTTAAATAAACTTAATATATGAAACATGAATGTGATTTGGTTTCTACGGTGACCTCTTGCAAACCAACAATTACAAATATTGCAGCAATCTACAAGGATTTTAAAGACCACCGATGCAATTTTCAAGGTTAGTTTTATTTACAATTTTGTGCAACGTAAAATTTATATTTATTTTAGACTCGCGTGCCCTTTGGATGCAGAAGAGTTAAATTTAATGTTATTATTTTATTTTATTTTTCTTTTTGGCTTTGCATTCCCGTTGGATGCACTGTGGTTAAATTTAATGTAAATTTTTGGGGGGGGGCTTGGCCTTGGGAGAGCACCCACAATTTGAATTTTATTTTATTTTGGGGTTAGTATGATCTTAACGAAAATGAAGGATGTGCACCCCTATGGATAGCAGGGAGTTCCTCCCATTGGGAACCCAAAGTGCACACCCAGAAGGACAACGTGATTATGAGAATCGTGAGCCCTATTGGGCACCATTTAGGCACCAAAAGTACACCCTAATAAGGTCATGGGATTATTAGAATCACACACCCAAAGGGAGCCCAGTTGGATTAGAGCATATCCTCCCCATTTCCTGCGTAGCGAACCCCTATGAGCAGTGGGGAGAATCTATGCTCCTCCTACTGGGCGCCCAAAGTGCAAATCACATGAAACTGTTGGGGCACACTTGGGTACCCAAAGGGAACCCAATGGGATGAGTGCAGATCCTCCTCGCTAGAATCACATGACCCTATTAGGGCATGCTTTGGGCACCCAAAGTGCAACCCAATATGGTAGCATGATTCAACACCATTTAGGCATCCAAAAGTGCGCATGATTCTAAGAATCATGCTTCCCTATTGAGGCGTGCTTTGGGTTCCCAAAAAGCACCCAGTGGGAGGAGCACAAATCTCCTTCCCGATTCCTATATGGGTGTGCAGCCATCGAGCATCCATGTTGGCCTACTTTTCAACACTCACATGACCCAGGTTAAACAACAACACAAAACCAACAAAACACCCAAAGACATAGACCCGACAGAGCAAGCTCAATTGGAAACACCTGCGAGGTAGGTGCAGTCTCATTTGAGATATCTTAATGTGTAACTGCCAAAACCATGTTTCCACAGTTGGCAAGGGATTATAGTCCCTAGGTGCACGGCCAGGGAATTCAACAAAGAGGGAGGGTTGGAGGCTTTTACTACTCGACGGAGGCACAATAGTGCGCCAAAACCAGCATGCAACACAACCTTGTCCTTAACAACTTAACAGCTAGTGCAATAGTGCAACGCAGTTGATTCTTTAATAGTAAATGACCATCATGCATCTGATATTATGACTTGATAGTGTCTAAACATGAACTAATACACAATTCTTCGACAATGCTTAGATATCCATTCATTCACTACTTATCAGTATTGTGACATTCATTCAAACAATAACCATAAATAATGTGAGTAATCAAACATTCAACATTAATAGTTAAACATTCAACACAACATTCAATCATTCATTAACACAAGAGATAACGTGGAAACCCATATGGGAAAAACCACCAAGGTGTTCTTCATCTGGCATGAGAAATATAGGTAGCACCTTGCATTCTACAACTTACATATTGTTTTAAGATATATCTTTTGGCTCAGACTCTTCTTTCTCTCATGCTCTCTGGTTTATTCTTCTATCTAATCCTACTGATCCACACACATCCTAAATTGACTCTTTTACTCTACTATCTACGCACTCAGCTGCAAAATGACCCTACAAAATGGTTTGTGAACTCAGCTGCAGATCCATGGCTCAACAACCTTCTACTATGAGAATCCTCTTTGATATCTCACAATAATTCTATTCTTACCAACTATTTATGAAGCTAACCCTTATACAGAATGAGTTCCTCTTATTTATAGAAATTATAAGACCATGCAGGTTCGATTGAGTATAGCTTAGTTATTACATTCAGAAATAGATAAAAAATATATTCTACTATATTGATGACAGGCCATACTAACCGCAATATTCCTGCATTACATTGATCACAATCATAACTAGCCACAAAAACCCGTCCTTCAGTCTTCTGCCGACTCTGACTCCTATAGTCTTATGACCTGCTGCTTCTCAGTCTTAACTCTTTTACCTTCCACACCTCCACCGACTCTGGGTGCACTTTCCTCATCGCACCATTCCTCGTCGTAGCTTCCTTTCTATCCTTACCTGCTTTTATCCCATCGCATGCCCCCTTTTCCTCTTGTGCTTCAGGTTCTCCCTCATGCACTTTTCTTGGCCCAATAGGCCCCCAAATCTCACATGTGGCTCGTCCTGAGCCACTAATAAAAATTTAAGCCACTGGGAAAATTCAATTATTTGGTATAGGTTACGCCGCATGACCAACCTTGTCCTGAAATTCCTTCAAATTTTGTTTCAGTCGAGAAACCTCTACTCTAACCTCTTCATCCTGCTTCTCCAACTATTCTACATGATCGAAACCAATCTATTCCGATGGTCCTTCATCCAACGACAGCGTGATAAATTCTAGCTTCTGTTGTACATGATGAATAAGCCTTGTAACTCGCTCTACTTCCGATTGGTGCATTGTAACTTCATTGTTCCTACTCTGCTCCTTGTCACGCAGAGTCTTTACCTCCTGCTGTAGTTACTTCAGCTTGGATACTTTTGCAACATTCTCTTTAAGTGGTAGCTTTTTCATGTCTTCCTTGACCACTGTGATTTTCAAATCATCCTGCCACATATCTTCCTTGATATTTTCCAATGCTTCATCTTCTAGAATCAATTCCCATGTCACAGAAACGGCTTCAACTGCCTCATTGCAGAGTTGTTCTCCTTTCCTTATCCTCGCAACAGCTTCAGCTACTATTTTCATGTGATCTTCAAGCACCTCAGGAGGGTGTGTTTGGTATCTGTTGTGCCTTTAGTTCCTCGACCTGTTTCCTTAGTTCTATAGCAATTTGGGATAGGCATGCTACTTTTGTGGTCGTATATGCATCTTCTTGGCCTTCTTCCATGGGGAAATATACGACGATGTCTTTGATGGCTTCAACTAGTGTAATCCTACTCTATTCACACGCCTCAATCTCTTAGTCCTTTTCCCTTAGGAGGACCTTGTGCTCTTTCACCTTCCTTGTCTTCTTCGTGGCCTGATAAGTGAGGGTATTTTCTTGGATCCGAAGCTCTATCACGACTGTATATTGAATGGAATATACTTCATCCAACACTAGTTTGGAAAAATCTAGCGTTAGTGTCCCCATTGCCTTCATCACATCATCGTATTCCTATGTTCCTAACTCCGGTGATTTTGCCTACAATTCGAGATTGAGGGGTGGCAACAATAGTGGCACGGCTAATGTATCCCCGAGATCAACACCATATGTCTCAGCCTCGACAATAGTTTTTACTTCATTGATGGACTCTATGATCTTATTGATGTGCTCAACAATTTTGTTGGCCACTTGCATCTTCTGCGTACTTAGGCCCTCAAGGTTGGTCTTCGCCACTTATGCGACAACGTCTGCAAGTAAGCCCATATCCTCCTTGTCTAAGCTGATTGTATGAGTCGTTTTGTCCACTTTTCTCTTGTTGTGTGCATGCACGCTCTCCTGTTCTTGTTCTCACCGCTGGTTCTGCACATCCTCATCATTCAGTGTATCTTCTCCATCATTTTCATCAGTGTTGTTCTCACTGTTATTGTCATTGTTGTCTTCCTCCTCCGACTGGTTTCCTTGATTGTCACCCCCATCATTGTTTAGTTCATCCTCCTAGCCATTTCCTTGGCCCTCACCTTGGTCATTTCCTTGGCCATTTCCCTGATTTCCTTCCTAGTCCATCTACACGTCACCTAGTAAGCGCCATTCCTCAGCCCAATATTGGATGACTGTGTCCACATGCACATCAGAAATCATAAACCCCACAAAGTGGGCTTGCTTCTCCGTGTCCCGTCATGGCTCAAGAATAATGTTATAGACATCAGCCTGGAATTTTATGAATGACGAGTATTTTTGCACTGTCATTGCCATTACTCTGTATTATTGCTTTATTACATCACGCAGTGCCTCGTCGTGTAGAAATAACTCAATGTTATTGTCCTTCTGCCTGATCTTGTCATCCTGTTGCAGCTGCAACTATTTTCCCTGAAAATTTTTATTTTTACGGTCCCGCCTTTTTTCTTTTATTGTTTAGACACCTTAAGGATTTCCACAATTTTACCAAAGTCTGCCTGTGGCTTTTTTTTTGAATTTTTTTTTAGTTTTTGTCTACTTGTATCGGATCCCTAGTCAACTAGCTTTCTGATGCATTGGATGCTTAGTTGACTACCATTTGGGTATGCCCTGTTATCACTCAAAATATACCTAAGGTTGTAAAAGGAAATCTCAAGGTAACAACAAAAACCACTTTTAGAAAGAAACATGCTTTTCTTTCCAGAGAGGGATCTCTCAGATACAGTTTTAACAAGGCCAGATATAAGAATCAATAGTTCTAAGTTATGTGGATGGTTGAAACTAAACATATAACCATTGAGCTATGGAATCAAAACAGATGAAGATAATACAAAGCTGCATACAGAGAATCTCAACAAAGGCAAGATAATTATTCAGCTATAGTCATTCATTGATTTTTAGGCGATAGGAAAGAAACATGAACAATCCATTAATATAGAGCATCACAAGATGAATTCCATATCAAATTTAGAAGAAATTTTTGTGGATATCTGAAACAATAGCCACAGCATAGATGTATGAATTCTAAAACTATTACACACTGCATTCAGACATGAAAGAAAATAGAATGGAAGGTAAAATCTTAGAAAACATTTCATAGGGAAAGAAAGCACAGACTGTAACATAAAAAATACATGAATCTTTGAAGATAAACTAGCATTCAGATTTGTAATTTTATTCAAAAAAGGTTCTCACAAAACATAATTCCAATCTTATGGGTTCCAACCCTTGATACCTCAATAAAATTCAAATATATACAAAATAGTTTCTTCCAATAACGTCGAAAACCAACTAACTGTTAATCATAAGTTCTTGTAACCATTTCCCTAATAACTAGGAATAATAATTACATGCTTTGTTTGAAATATTAGATTTCTTGATTATAGAAAAATCCATAAATGCAAGGCACCACGAACAAACAACTTCCCTAGACTGCAACACCTGTCTTTATGAATGTAATATGTATTTGGTTTTCCAAAATTTCTCCACAATTTTCCAATGTTCTACATTTGGAGTGTCGTACTCTGTCATATCTCTTATTGACACCTCCAAATCCACATAAGATTCATAAGACACAGCTGTTAATCATTTTTTAATAATTAAAAACCTGTCCAATATTTCAAAGTCTTCTGTCAACTTTTCAACAATGACCTTTCATGTTAATCCTTTGACTAAATCTTCAAATTTAGAATGATCCATGCAATTTTGTACCAATAAGCTATGATATTGTTCCTGAGAAAACAATCGTCCTTCATCATCCTAAAAAGAAGGGAGACCATCATCAAATAAATTTTGAAAAGCCGCCCTGAAATCTTTGATTTGAGAAGACATCTGATTTGCTTTATCCTGCACAAATTTCATAAGTTGATGTTTATTAATAAACTTCTTCGCCCATAATACAATAGCTACCCTGTGTTTAATCCCAATATCCTGTAGATTTTGATATGTCAGATAATTTAAAAAATTCACAGCATTATGAGCAGTATTCAGAGATTTATTTTCCATGGTTTCATTTGCTAATTTTAATCTTTGAGCAACCAAATTTACCAATGCACTTTCATTATCGATAAAAATTAAATATGTCTAAATTTAGTGATTTCTATAGACAAGGTATCCTAGATCAAATGTTTAGCTCCCTGTAAAGGAGCTTTTCCTGTATTTATGTCTTTTAATTCATTGAATTTTTTCTGTAATTGGCTCTTCTCATTCCAAGCTTTATTCTTTTCTTCAATACTCTTAGCCAATTCCAACTTAATCTTTTCATTCTCATCTTTTAACCCTTTAATATCCACTTCCTTTAAACTTACTTGAGACATGGGAACTAATAAAGCATCTGTAGAAAATTCATTTAATGGTTTTTCAACATTAACAAGAGGTTTTTTTGTATCAACGAAAGGTTGATTCATCAATTCCTCCATAACCTATTTTTCTTCATTATGACCTTTATTCAACCTTGTAATATGAGATATCAATTCATCCTTTTATGTTTCCCACTTGTCTTTCTCTTCCTGCATCTTCAATAATTTTCCTTTGTAATCCATCATTTCCTGGTAGACCTTTCCGTTCTCTTCTTGTATTATCATCAACTCTGAAGATTGAGCATATTGAGTGTTAGGAACTTTGAGCTTCTTTTCAACACTTGAATGGTATTATATTTCTCTTCCAGAAGCTTCTTCGTTGCTTGCACATTATTTGGTTCAGTCACTAAGCTTATGATATCTCCTTGTAGCTTCTTTATTTGAATCAAATTGGCTTTATTTTCAACTTTCTCATGTTTTAATTGAATCTCCATTTTATCTACAAGAGATTTCAATCTAGTAACTTTCATAGTTGCATGTAACAAATCAGAATAAATGGCATCTCCAGTTTGTTTGTGGAGCTGTATTTCATTAGGAACACTACCTCCATCTCAGACACCTTCTTATTACTTACCACAACAAATTTTAGGGTATTTCTCTCTGCATCTCGAGTAGAAATCAATGAAGTTTTTTTATTGATTAATTTTCTAACTCGGGGAAGCATATTTCTAATTTCCTCCAATGACTGCATTTCTTTATCAGCATAACTCGACATCAGCTCTGTCCTAGATTTGTATCAAGAAATACATTCTATTTTACCTTGATCTCCAAAATAATATTATTGCATTTGCATAGACTTTTTCTGAAACAAAACCATTTTCTTTAAGTCTTCTGAAAATATTTGTTCTGAAATGGCTAGCTCATTCGGAGGATGCATTTTGATTTTTTTATTGGAAATCTCTTCATCCACGTCCATGTCATCTACTTCATAAAGAGTCCTTTTATTCATAACACCGGAATTAACAGACATTTGAACTATTAAAGCCAATTTGTCCCTCTTATATTCATTAGCTTATGTCATCCCTTCTTTCATAACTTTTGCATTTTCTTCAAAATTAGACAGATTTGCCATTTTACCTAATCCCTCAATAATTTTATGATCAAATGGTTTGTTTTTGTTCAATTGCATTCTCTGAGAAATAATCTTGTGTGGGTCATAATTCATTTTTTCCTCTTTTTGAAATTCCATAACTTCCAATAATTTCTCAATCACCAACAGAGCACTTTTATTCTTAAAAATGAAAGGACCAACCTTGAGAGGGAATTTTACATCATAAGATTTTTTAAAAGCTCTGAAGTTTTCCTCTTCTGCACAAAACCTTTGTCTCATGAACTCTAATGCAAATAATCTTGACGTTAAAAAGGCTAGTAACCTGTATGGTTCTCCAGTGAATCCATACACTCTTATAACAGTAAATTCTTTGTGTAAAAACCAATCTCCTATTCTGTCTTCTGAAGAATATTGTAACATGATTCTCATGTCTTCCAATACCATAGGAAAGACATCATCAAAAATAATTTTATATATTTCATCCATAATCATATTCACAAACTCGAACATGTTGATTTGTTTTGGAAGGTCTGGAGAAAACATGGTAGATAAGAACTATAACTCTGGCACATTTGAACACAATAACATGTTCAACAAATATGACTGGTATCTGAAAAACCTAACCTTATTAAACTTAGCTAACTGGGTATGGATTACTTCGGCTAAAAACTCATCAATATTGAAACAAGGTACTAAATTGGATTCATGGTCAGTCAAACCTATACATAGCAAAAAACCCAAAATGACTTCACTGACATGCTCATCATCATCTAGACCCAAAACCTAAATAACCATTGACATGACCAATTGGAATTCATCTTTGAAAATACTGACATTGTATGGAAAAAATAAACCCTCTAATGACTGACCAACTTTTAAGATACTGGACAAGAACTGACATCTAACTTCAGTTTCGCAATTTTTGTACAACTCAATCAGGACTTGTTCACTGAAGGACTCATAATTTACAGGAAAATTATCAGGAAAGCTTAACATCTCGCAGACAGATTCTTTGTCAATTTTACAGAGTATTTTTGAAGTTGTACGACTCATAATAACCCTTTCGGAAGACGAATAAATGTTTGCACACCACTCGACGAATTCCGGGAAAGGTAGGGTTTGTTCGACAACAAAGTAATACAAGAAGGAATTGCAGACATTTAGGATATAATTTCCCTGTAACTTATACTACCATAAATGTTCTTTTGAGACTGATACACTGCATATTGACAGAATAGGGTTAAAAACATTCCTTTCTCTATCAATAACTACTTCTTCTCCTTCATCCAGAACTCTGCACAATATCCCTGAATTCTGCTCTTTCTCCGTAATAAAACAATGGCAATAAGTATTCAACAAGAATCTCAGAGTTCTAGTATTGATTCAATCTGTAGCTTCACAATGTCGTCACCAATACTGATATAGATTATTTTTTTCACTTGTAAAAGCGTGTTTTCATCCGATGTCCCAGGTGTGAAAAGCAGAATTGATCCGATGTTGCAGTTCCTCCCAAGAGTTTGCTTCCGATGTAAGGTTAAATGTTTCTTTCCTGCCGAGTTAATTGAATCCTCCCACGGTCAAGATTATAAATCCATAGAGCTCGTATTAATTGTCACTTTCACCGTAGAATTTATATAGTTGATTCCGTGTAGCTTTCGATCACCTGTACATTTCCTTCGCCAACAGAGGTCATTGTATGTCCAAGTCACCCACCACATCATCTCCAGGTAGGATTCGCTCAATTTTTTTATGCCCAGTATTATTACTTATTTTCGAACACATGGATTGATAGGATTAGGTTTTCTGTGGGAGGGTTAGGTATTTTCATAGGGAGGGATTGTTTTTGTTCTTCCTGCAGTGGGGGTTTTTTCTCTAAGGTTTATCTTGTGTCTTTGTGAACACATTTTCATTTTGACCGGTTATTTTTCTCACCCAGTCTCTGTGCGGCCATGAGTGCACCTTTGACATTTGTTTGGGAAGTAAGGGCATGGCACAGACTAGTGTTTCGTCATCTGCACCGCCCCTTTCATTCTTGCATCAGTTTAAAACATAGTCTATGTAGCAATGTCTTAAATGATGGTGTATTCCCATGGGATGTAGGAGGGATGCATAGCAGATGAGGGTTTTGCGGTTTCTAGTAGTCGGCAGTTTTAAGGTTTACTTCGTTGGTTTAGTTTTACCCACAGAAACAAAGGGGGTTTGTTGAAGATTTGAATTTTTCCCTAGCGGAGGTTTTAGCAGTCCATAGAATTTGCAGGATTTCTTGTGTTTTCCTATCATGCCAAAGACTCATTTATTTTATACAAGAAAGCTAGCTAGCATACATATCGATGGGATGGTAATTTCTAATTGTTTTGTTGTTGTTTTTCAATACATAGCTTGCTAGGAGTAAATAGACTGAAATCATGTTGCATGATTGTTACAGCCTAATTATCAGCACATCAATATGCCGTGAAAGCAGAAGAAGAAGGCCCAAGCAATTGAGGTAGAACCATAAGTATAGATAGTAACCAAAGGGGAGGTTATTTATAAAGATACTAAAGCTACTACTGGAGTTGAGCCAGAGTATAAATGGGGAGGGGTATACAGAATGATTTCAAACCAGAGCGTTCCAGAAGCTGGGTTTGAAGATATGCCTATATATGCTAACATTGAGAGATCAACCATTATGAAAGTGGCTACCAGACCTGAACTTTTCCCATGTTTAGAGGTGATAGGGTGGATTCTGCCTAGGGCAGATGTAATAAGGATGATATTGGACAACACCAAGAGGCAGGGTTATGCTGCATATAGCCCATCCTATGTGTCTATGGCTTACAATTTACCAACACCACAAACCTATTTGATTGAAAGTTGGTTAAAGGACCTAAATCTAGATATGGTGGAAACAGTTAAGAAGATGATGATCCAGGTAAAAACTTTCATACAAGGCCTTCTGGAGAGTATGAGACATAAACTCTTTGCACTCAATACAGATTCATTGCTTTGATGCTGAACATGATTTTCGATAGGGCTAATGGGAAAAGCTTTAAAATAGGTTGGGTACCAGTTATATTTTTTGTTGCTACCCAAGGTACAATTTTTAATTGGGAAAATATAGTGTCCAACAATCTGTCAGCTTGTATAAGTGCAACATTAGGAGTGTCCCAGAAGAAGACATAGTTTACATGAGTTCGATATTCATTGATTGCATTCTATGTACTCAACCCTTCCTAGCATTAAAGTGCCAATGGGATAAAGATGGGGCCCCTGGGTATGCTTCCTATAAATTATTATGGGTTGGGTTGGAGGTGACCTGGGATTCTTTTTCTATATTGCCTATAGATAGCACCAATAAAGACTGGTTGGATGTGAACTATTTCTGTTTCTGCTTGTTTCTATGAATTGTGAGATTGTTCTAACTTATGAATTATTTCATGTTATGAATGTGCTCCTATTTATTTATGTGAAATTTCTGCAATCATATCTAAGTAATGAATGTTTTAATTAACAATGAGCTATCTCTTTGTTTATCTATCTATTTATATTCATGTATTCAGAAATATTAACAGCTATCTGTAGTATTCTAAATGCATGTGATATAATACATTACTCATTCTTAATTACAGTATTGCTCCCTAGGGATAGGTTAGATAGTCTTAGTTAGTTTTCTTTGTTTATGATTTAGAAGCGAGAGAGGTAAGATGAGAGGTAAGAACCCGCGCATCACATTGTGACACTCCTCGTTATCTTTATCAACTGCATTTAGCTAGGCACTTGCATATCATACCTAAACATAAAACTAAAAAATACAATTAAACGGTGGACTAGGCCTCAACTGGTAAAATAATTTTTAACCGTTACTTGACCTACGGTAGCCAGACCGTAAACCGTACGGATTCCCCATACGAAACAATAACGAGCAAATTGGGAACATTTATTTTGGAGAATCCCTACTATTGTTACTTGCGATTTTCTAGGAATCAATAGTTTTAGTGCTAGAAGGAGGGCCACCAGTGCATGGTTGGCCGAGGAAATTTGTTTTCTCGAGATTACTCCATCGGTGACAGTTCTGAAACCAGTTTGCCTCAGAAACCCACTCCTGAAGAAAAAGGAAAGGGGTATCTCTATCCCATTGATAACGAAGTGGTTGAATATTTAAGGAGGATTACCAAGGCATATGCAAAGAAGATTGGAGTGTTACCTATTATCCCTCCTTTACCCAAAAGAGAGTATTATAAGAAAGATCGTCCTCAATTAGAAGATTCAGTAGTGGTGGAAGATCTTGAAGAATTGGTAGAAACAGAATTGCAAGAAGTTGTCCAACCTCTAAACTAGTTGGGGCCAGATTCCCCTTACTGTTCTCCTTTTCAAACACCTTCCCAGTCTCCTCCTCAATATCCACTCAGAATCATGGTCAATGTGAATGCAAATCAGCCACCTCCACAGCCTGCTTGGAGGGATAGTTCTCCTTTAAACCTGACACCTCCACTACATGCTATGCCTCAGAGTTTTGACAAATATTTACCCAAGTTGGAACCAAATGAAGGAATTTTCATGGATGATCATTTGAAAAGTTTTTATTTGGATTTAGAGGTATTGCAAGCATTAGAACATGAATATGTAGTCTGCAGATTATTCCCGCATACCCTGAAGGGAAAAGCAACTTCATGGTACTTTTCCTTGCCAGCAAAATCAATCACAACTTGGAATATTTTTAAGAGACTGTTCAGAAACAAATACGAAATCCAAAAAACTCACACAACTTTAATGAAAGGATTGATTTCCTTAAAGAAAGAAAAGAAAGAAAGGGTACATAATTTCACTCAGAGGTTTGTTTCCTACCTGAATAACTTCGATGTAGCTGATAAACCATCTGAGCATGCCCTAATTAAATACTAAACCTCAGCTCTTGGGCCTGACCTAGCCATGTTTTCCAAGAGATCAATTAGGCCCACTTTGGTAGATACTTATGAAGAAGATAAGAAGGTGGAGGCAGAAATCGAGAGTATAGAACACTATCCTATGCAGTCAAATGAAAAAACTTATGGAAACAAAAATCCTTTGCTATTAACTAAGCCTAAGGATGAGTGATCACACGAGTTAGATGGGGGGGTGAATATCATGCAAAAGTTATCAAACAGGGTGATTGATTTGGAAAAAGAAAAAGAGGCTCATAAATAATACAAGCCTTATTATAAAAAAGAGAAGACAACAATCAGCCCAATCCTCCCCCACACAGTCCCTCAGCCATGAATTTGACAGATGTAGGAATGGATATTTTTTGCACATTCCATCAGCAACCTCACTCTGAGAAGAATTTCCCACAGTGGATAAATTATATGACCTTAGTGATGAACCAATTGTTGGATTCTAAGTTGACAAAAACTGTGGAAGAGAAAGAGAAAGATCATGAACCAATAGAAACACAAGAGAAAGCCACCTTGTTTTTATGGGACTGTTTTTCTATGTTCAACATAGAAGATGAAAGTATCCCTGATGAAGAAGAAATATCAAAGACAAATGTTACAACAAGAAGTCAGAATCTATTAAAATGATAACTTGATACTTCCCAAGATTAAGAAACTTCAAGAGAACATGAAGAAAATGAAGAATAATTCTCCAATGGTTAACATACTTGAGTTTGTCATTTCAGGCCATAGCCCCAAGAAATTCAATGTGCCTATAAAGCCTACTGAAAACAAAGCTGAAAATTTCAAGAAAAATTTTACTGAGCATGAAATGGGATATGACATTGTTGAAGACATTAAAAAGGCTAAAGCAAATATATCTTTGTTTGAAATGTGCAATTTACCGCAACAAAAGGAAAAAATCTTAAAATCACTTGAAATACCTGTGAAGGAGCCTTAGAATGATAACCAACCTGAAGAAGATATTGTTGAAATAGATTTAGGAGGAAAGTCTAAGTATATAACTCCAGCTTTTCTTCTAACTTTTGATATTTTCAATTACAATGTGCATAATTGTTTGGTGGACTTAGGTACTTCAGTCAATGTCATGCCACTCTCATTTTGCAAGCAAATAAATGGTCAACCTAAACCAACTATAGGCCAAGTTCTTCAATTAGACAAAACAACAGTAAAAGTGATTGGAGAAATGGAAGATGTCCTGATCCGTTTTTCTGTAGATGAGAGGGTATGTTAGTACATAGACATTGTTGTAGCAGATATCCTAGATGCTTATGGTTTGGTTTTGAGCCAGGATTTATCAGCAAAATTAGAAGGATATTTTGCATCAGATGGGTCATATATGTGGTTTCCGTATAAACGATGTCAGAACCAAATAAAGGTTTTGAGAGAACCTCAAATTAAGTATAATGTGACTTTGTTGGAAGGAAAGAATGAGCCAATAAACTCTGGGTTGGGAAATTATTTTCTTGAACTAGAACGAAGAAATTACCAAGCCGAAGAAGCCAGTAGTATATCAAATATCCAGCCCGATCTCCTTCAGTTCTCACAGGCTGATAAGATTGATTGTAACATAGTAGATTTAGTTTCATATGTAGTTAATAATTTGAATTTAGTAGGAGTAGAAAGTTTGTGGATTCTTTATTTAGATGGTTCTAAAACGTTGGAAGGATCAGGAGTTGGTTGTGTCCTAATTGATCCAAAAAAATAAACATTTTCTTTCATGTAGATTAGAATTTGAATGCACAAATAACACAACCGAATATGATTCATTAGTCTGGGGACTAAAAAAAGTGATAGGAATTAAAAGTAAAAAATATGAAAGTGTATTGAGATTCTGAAATCGGTGTTAAACAAATTTGGAACAAAATTCATTGCATATCACCGCATTTGAAGGCTTAACAAAATGAAGTGTGGGGTTTATTAATAAATTTGCATGCATTAAATATTTCTTCAATTCCTAGAGAAAAAATGCAGCAACTGACTTGTTAGCTACATCAGCTGCAAGGTTGGTACCTACGAATAATAGATGTTCAATTGAATTTCTTTTCAGGCCTTATGTTCCAGATAACATCACTAATATGAGGGTGTTTGATGATGATCAGCAAATATTGGAATGTTTAACGAATAATGATACATTTAAAGGAGCCATAATAGATGACAAAGAACATCAAGCAGAATTACAGAATGGAAATTTCATTATGAAAGGAGTTAGAACTTTGGAGCAAATGTTTGATTTAGGCAACAAGTTTAGAAAGCAAGCGAATGTCAAGACTCATAGCTCATCTTTACAATTCGAGCTGATAAATCTAGGGACACAGGATGAACCCAAATATGTGAATTTGGGGAAGTTTTGTTCACCCGGTGAGAGGAGTAAATTCATCAGTTTATTCAGACAATATAAGGATGTATTTGCTTGGACTTATGAAGACCTAAAGACGTATGATACTAAAATTATACAACATGTGATTCCAATCAAAGGTGGAGTAAAACCTTATCAGCAACCTCTGAGAAAGATGCATCCAAAGCTAGAACCCCTAATTCAAAATGAAGTGAAAAATCTGCTAGATGCTAAAATCATATTTAAATCCAGACATTCAGAATGGGTCTCTAATTTGGTACCAGTGCGAAAAAAGTCTGATCTCAGTCTGGGGAGATTAGACTATGCGTAGATTTCAAAAATATTAATCGTGCATCACATAAAGATAATTATCCTGTCCCACCCATGGAACAAATACTACAAATGGTCTCCGATTCTAAACTATTCCCCCTATTAGATGGATTATCCGGTTATAATCAAGTATTAGTAGCGGAAGAGGACATGCTCAAGAACACTTTCAGAAAAAAGTGGGGAACTTTTGCATATAGGAGGATGCCCTTTGGAATTATTAATGCTGGAGCAATTTTCCAAAGGGCTATGGATATAGCTTTCTATGGTCTGATTGGCCATAGTGTTGTGGTCTATTTAGATGATGTTACAATATTTTCAAAGAAGAGGGAAGAGCATGCATTCCATTTGGAATAGTTTTTTGAGTGTTGCAGGAAATATGGCATTTTGTTAAATCCTAAGAAATGTGTGTTCGCAGTCACAGAAGCAAATCTATTGGGTGATGTTATTTCTAAAAAAGTGATCTCCATAGACCTGGAAAGGATTAAAGCCATAGAACAGATCCCTTTTCCCCATAATAAAAAAGGTATGCAATATTTTATGGGGACAATCAATTTCATGCGAAGGTTTGTTCCAGGCTTTGCTCAAATCGTCAAACCTTTGCAACAAATGGTTAAGCAGAGTGTGCAGTTCAAATGGAGTGATTCCGAGAAGAATGCATTCAACAAAATCAAGACATCTATTTCTCATACACCATTTCTCAAAAGTCCAAATTTTGAAAAGGATCTTATTCTATACACTTTATCTTTCGATGATTCATTAGCTGCAGTGCTTATGCAAAAAGAGGATGGGGTAGATGATTACCCCATATCATTTATGAGCACTGGTCTACAAGGGACTGAATTGAACTATCCCACAGTTGATAAACAAGCTTATGTAATTTTTAAGGCAATAAAGCAATTCAGGCCATACATACTTAAGAACCGCACCAAAGTAATAGTCCCACACCCAGTGGTACAATCCCTTTTTGTACAAAATGAACTAGGAGAAAGAAGAGGTAATTGGGTGACTGCTTTGCAAGAATATGATCTTGAATTCAAACCAACAACCATAATTAAAGGACAAGGACTCTGTAAGTTGATGACTGAGGGTCAAAACAGTGAAGATAACAACTGGGATAATGAATCTAAATTACACATGGTGGATGTATGTCCTCTATTCATAGCTCCAGACTCCTGGTATCGGGATTTAGTCCATTATCTTCAAGAAGGATATTTTCTGGAGCATTGGGGTCCCAAGCAAAGAAGAGCATTACGTCTGAAATCAGCCTTATATCAGATTATTAATGGAGTGTTATTTAGAAATAACTATGATGGAGTCTTTCTTATATGCTTGGAACATGAAGATGCAAAGAAGGTTGTAGAAGAATTACATGAAGGAACCGTTGGAGGTCACTTTTCAAGAGACACAACAACACACAAGATTCTCAGAGCTGGATATTACTGGTCGACATTGTTTAAAGATGCTCATGCGCATGTTATAAAGTGTGATACTTGCAAAAGGAGCGTTGGGAGGAAAGCCAAAGTAGCAAGACCATTGAAACCAGTAATTATCTTGGAACCATTTGAGCAATGGGGAATCGATGTTATCAGAGAAATCAATCCAAATTCTTCATTGCAGCATAAATACATTCTGACGGAAACCGATTATTTCACCAGATGGGTAGAGGCCATTCCATTACGAAAAGTAAACGAGGATGCAGTTATGGATTTCTTACAGAACCACATTATGACCAAGTTTGGGGTTCCAATTTCCCTGGTTTTTTATAATGCTTCATACTTTTCATCTATTAAATTGACTGCATTTTCCAATGAAAAAGGAATTAAGCTACACTATTTTGCAAACTACTACCCACAAGGAAATGGTTTGGTAGAATCCACAAATAAAAACCTGATTAGAATTTTAAAGAAAATAGTTATAGAAAATCAAAGGAGTTGGCATAGAGCTTTTCCTAATGCACTCTGGGATAATAGAGTCACACCCAAGAACTCTTTAAGCGTGTCACCCTACACTCTTGTCTATGGGAAAGAAGCTATCATTCCTCCTAATATTATGTTTCCATATTCTAGACTAGCCCAAGACTCTAGGGGTACTGATAATGAGGTTCCGCAAATCCAAATTTATAATCTACTGAAGTTAGAGGAGTCCAGGTCCAAAGCCCGGGAAAGGTTTAAGCATCAAAAATAAATGGTGAAGAGATGGTTTGACAAACAAAAAGTTGGGAACAAGGAGTTGGAGGTACATGATTTGGTTCTTAAGTGGGATCACCCGCATGATGAGAAGAGAAAGCACACTAAAGTCCAACAACTATGGATAGGCCCCTCGACTTACAAGTTGCAAGACTTACAGGGGTGGGAGGAGAACTTACAAGTAAATGGTTTAGTTCTCAAGCCTTATTTTTCTTAATGGTTTTGATTTTTTTTCATGTACATAAATAAATGGTTTGATTTGTTTTTTTTACTTTAGATTAATTTCAGTTGTTTTAATTTTACTTTCTCAAGTTTGATGACTTGTATATTTTCATTTGTTTATGTTTCAATAAATCAGCACGACTTTTGGTTTTGGATTTCATTAGAGTTCTGGATAAACTGAAATCTTTGATCAAAGACTGCCTGCTATTTACCCATACAAAATGTCTAAGGATTCTTCAAGACTAGCAGATTATCTGAATGGATTATGAACACATTTGAAGTCCTGCGTAATCCCTATAAAATAACTAAGGATAGAAAAGTCTAGAATACTATTTTGAGGCTCCATTCATTTCACACTAAAAAGCTGTCCTAAGGGTGTAACAGCAAAAGACCCATGGAAAGGAAGAAAGGTAAATAGTGTATTATATTTAAATGATCCCATGCCACAGTCTAAATCCAAAAGGATAAAAAGAGTCAAAATCTCCCAAGAAGCAAATATGTACTAAAACACATGCTGAACCACATCAGTATGAATAAGATTGCCAAAGTTATTCTCCGTCCGTGAGTTAAAATTAAAATATCTCTCACACAAAAGGACACTATGGATAGAGGATCCTGAATTAAAATTCAAAAAGAAAGCAATTAGGGAGGACTCAAAAGGAAAAAAGTCCAGAAGCACCAAAAGAGTGAAAATTGGCATGGGAATGATGAACAAATGGATATATCTATTTACCATATGTTACAATCTTGTGGTGTCTAAGTTGGAAGCTACCCAAAGGCAGAGGTAAAATAAAACTCATATCTTCGACCTCAGAAGAGTTATCAAGACTTTTAAAATCCTAGTTCCCCTTTCTTTAAAATTGGACTATCATCAATGTTTAAAGTTCATAAATCTTACATTCTAGGAATCCAGATATCTTGAAGAAATCTAATAAAGTGATATCACCGAAATATTCTGTTGTCTCAAAGGATAAGTTGTTCAGAGATCTGTGTCCTCCAAGTAGTCGCCAATTGTTGCAAATGCAACTATTTTCCCCGAAAATTTTTATTTTTAGGGTCCCCCCTTTTTTCTTTTAGTGTTTAGACAACTTAAGGATTTCCACGGTTTTACCAAAGTCTTCCTGTGGCTTTTTTTTTTTGAAATTTTTTGGAGTTTTTGTTTGCTTGTATCAGATGCCTAGTCAACTAGATTTCCAATGCATCAGATGCTTAGTTGACTACCGTTCCGGTATGCCTATCGGAAGCCTTCCGAAGTTTGATCCGATGTATCGAAAGTCGTTTCGTCTATGGTCTCGGAGACAGTCTGCCAATTTTATGGAAGTGTAGTATAAATCATCTCCGATGAGTCGGGTCTTTGTTTGACTATATTTATCTGATATCTGATTGAGTTGGTGATCTCTCCGATAGCTGGGTATATGGGAATGTGTCAAAATTTTAGTGTTTTTGTCGGCCGACGTTGTGGAGGTCTAGTGTTGATTCGATCCATAGCTTCACGATGTCCTTGCCGATACCGATATAGATTAGTGTTTTAACCTACCAATGTGTGTTTTCATTCGATGTCCCGAGTGTGAAAAGAAGAATAGATTCAACATTGTGGTTTCTCCTGGGAGTTTGCTTCTGATGTAAGGTTAAATATTTCTTTCCCGCCGAGTTAATTGACTCCTCCCACGGTCAAGTTTATAAAGCCGTAGAGCTCATATAAATTGTCAGTTTCATCGTAGAAGTTATCGAGTAGATTCTGTGCCGCTGTCGATCACTTGTACATTTCCTTTGCCAGCACAGGTCATTTTTTGTCCACATCATCTCCATCTAGGATTTGCTCAAGTTTTTTACGCCCAGTATTATTACTTATTTTCAACCGCATGGATTGATAGGATTAGGTTTTCTGTGGGAGGGTTAGGTATTTTTATAGGGAGGGATTTTTTTTGTTCTTCCTACGGTAGGGGTTTTTTCACTAAGGTTCAGCTTGTGTCTTGGTGAATGCCTTTTCATTTCGACCGGTTATTTTTCTCACCTAGTCTCTATGTAGCCAGAATGCACCTTTGAAATTTGTTTGGGAAGGGGCAGGGTGGAGACGAGCGTTTCATCATCTGCACCGCCCCTTTCATTCTTGCATCAGTTTAAAACCTAGTCTACGCAGCAATTCCTTAAATGAAAGTGTATTCCTGTGGGATGTAGGAGGGTTGCATAGCAGATGAGGGTTTTGGGGTTTCTAGTAGTCAACGGTTTTAAGGTTTACTTTCTTGGTTGAGTTTTACCCATAGAAACAAAGGGGGGCTGTTGAAGATTTGAATTTTTCCCTAGCGAAAGTTTTAGCAGTCCATAGGATTTGTAGGATTTCTTGTGTTTTCCTCTTGTGCCAAAGACTCATTTATTTGATACAAGAAAACTAGCCAGAATGCATATTGATGGCATGGTAATTTCTGATTGTTTTGTTGTTGTTTTTCAATACATAGCTTGCTAGGAGTAAATAGACTGAAATCATGTTGCATGATTGTTACAGGCTAATTATCAACACAGTAACATGCCACGAAAGAAGAAGAAGAAGGCCCAAGCAACCGAGGAAGAACCAGAAGTAGAGATAGTAATCAAAGTGGAGGTTATTTATGAAGATACTAAATCTACTACTGGATTTGAGCCAGAGTATAAATGGGGAGAGGTATATAGAATGATTTCAAACCAGAGCATTCCAAAAGCTGGGTTTGAAGATATGCCTATGTATGCTAACATTGAGAGATCATCCATTATTAAAGTGGCTACCAGACCTAGAATTTTCCCATGTTTAGAGGTGATAGGGTGGATTATGCCTAGGGAAGATGTAACAAGGATGATATTGGCCAACACCAAGAGATAGGGTTATGTTGCATATAGCCCAGCCTATTTGTCTATGGCTTACAATTTACCAACACCACAAACCTATATGACTGAAAGTTGGTTAAAGGAGATAAATCTAGATATGGTGAAAACAGTTAAGAAGATGATGATCCCAGGTAAAAAAATTCCATACAAGGCCTTCTAGAGAGTATGATACATCAAATCTCCACACTCCATACAGATTCATTGATTTGATGCTGAACAAGATTTTCGGGAGGGATAATGGGAAAAGCTTTAAAATAGGTTGGGTACCAGTTATATTTTTTGTTCCTACCCAAGGTACAATTTTTAATTGGGAAAATATAGTGTCCAACAGTCTGTCAGCTTGTATAAGTGCAGCATTGGGAGGAGTGTCCTAGAAGAAGACAGAGTTTTACATGAGTTTGATATTGATTGATTGCATTCTATGTACTCATCCCTTCCCAACATTAAAGTACCAATGGGATAAAGACAGGGCCCCTGTGTATGCTGCCTATAAATTATTCTGGGCTCACAAATATTATTGCCATTACAAGGAGATTTGTAAGAAATTCATCATGCCATTGTATACATTAATTTTCTTGTTCGAATGTAATTGTATGTCAGAGGAAGCCTTGGAAGTTGTGCAAAACAACGAAAACTATTATTTGACAAAAGAAGGCTTATATTTAATAATGTACGGTGGTTCAACAGCCCCTTTCCTTCTACCGAAGTATGCTATAGACTATGTGATCCACAAAGAGGCTGTGAGACAGTTGTACATTGATTGGATAGGAAATTTCCTTTTTTAGCAGAACAAGGCAGTATATCCTACAGTCCCCTTTTTTGTAGGAAGTTACAAATTTTCCAGGGTAAAAAATGCAGCGGAGTTTGTTAAGGAGTTGAAGTATTTTCACTTCGGTGAAATGAATTTCCATAGGAATGAATCTGAGGATAATTTTTTATTATTATTGCACAGCAGCTAGAGTACATTTTGAGTATACAAATTTATGGGATAAAGATGAAGAGATCTTCCGAAATGCTCAAAACATGGCAGCTTTGAGGAAAAGATTCAAACAAAAGATAACTACTGTAGGAGGAAAGGGAAAAGCTGCCGATAAACTCAAAAGGTAGGAAGAAGATGCAGCAAAGAAATGGTGGGAAGAAGCTCATAGGTTAGTGTAGGAAGCAAAGAACTAGTTGTGAGCTAAAGAAGAAGAAAAGAAAAAGACAGCTGAGGAGGTGCCAAAGAAGATAGAAGAAGAAAAGAAAAGAAAGGAGGAAGAAGAAATATTGAGAAGGCAGAAAGAAAGTGAAGCATTGAGATTAGAAGATGCTAATAAAAAAAAGAGCAAGTAGAAAAGGCAGTGGAAGAATCAAGAATAGAGACACAAGAAGAAGAAGACCCTGTTGATCAAGGACAGACTCAGTCCGATGCTAATCCATTCAAACCTATTGTTCCATCAAGTAGTACAATAAGAGAGAATCCTCTGACAGTATCTAGAATTGAACTAATTCCTTTTATTCCTACAGAAGGAGAAGAAGTGCCCAATATGAACACCATTTACTATGACAAGGTAAAAAAGAGGATTGTTAAAAGAACAGAGAAAAAGGTGAACACTGGAGGTAAACCAAGAGTGATGCTGATTGATAAGAGAGTGGTTCACGGTACACACAAAGATCCGCGGTTAATGGAAAAATATGGGGTATCCCTAACCTTATCCACTGAAGATAATGTGGACAAAATAATGACGGATCTTGAGCGGTCCCAGAAGAAGGTCGCACAGTTAAAAGAGACCTTAAAAAAGGAGAGAAGTGAAAGTCAAAACTTGAAGAGAAAATATGAAGATATGATCAATGAAGTTTATCTATCCAAGGCTGAGTCTCAGACTCTACAGGAAGATAAAGATGCTTTGGTACTATCTGCAGGAAACATAGAAAAAGAATCCGAGGCCACCTTGTCAAATTTTGGGAAACTACAGCAAGGATATCAGGTTTTGGAAGCTGAATGAGATACTCTAAGGCTATCAGTTGAAGAGTTGAATAAGGAAAAGGGGAAGTTAGAAGATAAAGTGACAGAACCGGAAGTACAAATAACCACTATGGAAGGGAATGCCAAACTATATGAAACTCAGATAGTAGCCTTGGAATATCAAAAGAATTCACTATAAGTTTCATTGAAGACAGCTATGGAGCAAGAAGCAGATGTTGAACCTTTAAAGAAGCATGCTGTCATGCTCAGGAATAAGATTCATCAAATGTAGCTTCAGATGGTGGAGGAGAGGTTTAAGGATCAACAGATAGAAATTAGATTGGAGGAAATTATAAATACAGCTTCTTATTTCTTGGACAGGACAGTGGACATCTTAGAAACTCTATAGGGAAGAATGACATGGGTGGAAACAAGTAAGGAACCTCCCGTAGATGTACTTCCCAAAGACCTAGAGACGATAAAGCTAGAATATGAGCTGATCGAGTTTGCTAGCAAAGTAGCAAAAGAGCTAGTAAAGACAGTGAGGAAGATGAAGAATGCCTGTGCAGAATTCTGCAGAAGAGTCCTCCTAACTTACAATCGGTGTCATATTTCTGCTAGCAGGAGATTAGAGGTGCTGCTGAAGCATTAGATATTTTTGAAGCAATTACAAGAACGATGTAGCGAAGACAAACAGGCCATTTAGCTAGTGAATAAATTAGATGAATGGGTGCTTAAAAATGAAATAACACATGTGGCAGTTAGCAGTCACTTACTAGAATACCAATTTCGCCTAATTCTAGCAAGAGTGGCGGGTATAAAAGCTTAGGCTGCTAAGCATGAAATTACTATCAGATTTATAGAACCTTATGGCTTTAAAAACATAGCAGTAGATGCCAATGCATGGAGGAAATTTATGAATGAGCAAGCTGAGCCATCTTATTTGGATTATTTAGAACAATTTTGATATAATATATAGTATTTTGAGTCCATAAGCTAGAGGACAAAAATTTTTAAAGGAAAGGTTAGGGGAATCCCAAAACGCTACGAGGGCAACTCAAGAGTTTTTACTTTTTATATAAATATAGGCAAGTTTTATGTATAGAGGGATCTTTTTTCAGATTATCTTTGTGCAAGGTTATTGTAAGAAGATATATTTCATCTTATAATAAAGAGTTATCTTTTCGGCTGGAGAAAGAATTGTGGGGTTTCAAATGCTTGACATGGACTAGTTGGATGTGAACTATTTATGTTTCATCTTGTTTCTATGAACTGTGAGATTGTTCTAACTTATGAATTCTTTCATGTTATGAATGTGCTCCTATTTATTTATGTGAAATTTCTGTAATCATATCTGAGTAATGAATGTTTTAATTAACAATGAGTTATCTCTTTGTTTATCTATCTATTCATATTTGTGTATTCAGAAATATTAACAGTTATCTGTAGTATTTTAAATGCATGTGATACAATACATTACTCATTCTTAATTACAGTATTGCTCCCTAGGGATAGGTTAGATAGTCTTAGTTAGTTTTCTTTGTTTATGATTTAGAAGCAAGAGAGGTGTAGAAGGAGCAAGTCGACACAAGTCGACTTGAACGAAGACCGACTTAGTCGATCAGCCGACTAAGTCAATGGGCCAACTTAGTCGATCAGCCGACTAAGTCGGTCGGCCGACTAAACTAGATGATTAAGTCGGCTAACTAAAAGTCGTGTCGGTTCACCGAACCAACAGGTAGTTATTTTGTAACTGTTTGTAAATTGTATATATTAGGCTGTTGAGCCAAACCAGAACTCAGTTCAGTTCTCTGCCTTGTATGAACTCATTACAATAATATAATCTATTTTCCTATATGTTCTTGTCTCCTATTTCTGATTTATAGATATATATGTTTTAGTATGTATTATTGGTAACCTTATGTGATGTGTGAGATTACAACATTGGTTCTGTTGCCGGTAGTACATGTCTGAAATATATGCTCACATATGATACCGGAGCAGGAGATTAAGGACTGGTGGGACCGTAAAATTGCGAACTACTTGCAAAATTACGCACGACAGAACAGATTAACAGTCACTGAAGCCAAAGCAAGATTTTTCACAAAGACACATGAAAAATTTGTTGAATCGGTGCCACAACTCTTGAAGCAACTTCTGGATGAGAAAGCTAGATGTGACTAAAGAATAGTAGTTGCTCGAAAAACTGATCCGAGGAGGGCGAACAAATTTGTCGGAGTGGTTTGAGAAAATCGCCGATGACTTCTGTGAGGAACAAGCGGTCGAAGACAGAACTTCTGTGGAAACTGTAAGAGAAAAATTTTACACAGACTTCACTGAACAATTTTTGTGTTCCCTACCAACCTTGCTGTTCAAATTCTTGATAGAGAACGGAGCAGGCCACATCGTTGAATCTCTTCCACCGCTGTGTGAACCGCCATCAAATACCAACTGGGAGGAAAAGCAGAGGAAGTGGGGAAAGTTCATTGCAGAAAGAGAGTGGAATACTTTCTGAGTAAGTAAATCGAACTATCCGGGCTTTCTAAAAGTGTCGGGTAGGCTATGGGGGGGTAGCTGGTCCTGTGTCGAAGGTAGATTATAGTGGATCCTAGTCGCCCTAAACCAGGATAACCGT
This sequence comes from Pseudotsuga menziesii, assembly GCA_001517045.1. Lineage (NCBI taxonomy): Eukaryota > Viridiplantae > Streptophyta > Pinopsida > Pinales > Pinaceae > Pseudotsuga > Pseudotsuga menziesii. The sequence goes on from LPNX011139076.1 coordinate 130,794, forward strand.
CACCAGTAATGAAAAGTCGACCAAAGAGGACTTCAAGAAAATAGCATTGTACGAAAGTATGTCGGACATTCAGAAACAAGAAAGGGATGAAAGACAGAGGGAAGCCAGACGTGAACGAGCCGTAGGGCTGTACAATGAACAAAACCCTAGGGAGGACGATCGTGAAGAGAATCTGCCAGAGTCGGGTCATGACCGACAGTAAGAAGGCGTAGAACAATAGGTATCCCCTAAGGAGGAAGAAATGTGGATAGAGTAGCCAGAAGCTCTCCAAAAAAAAGTTCCCAATGACAGAATAACCCTTTCCCCAACAAATCTGCGTACTAGAATACAAACTATTGTCAAAGATGACCTCCGACTACGAGCTGGTGACTTCAGTATATGGAGCCGACTAGGCGATGAAACGTACACATGTCGACACCTTATTATACGTCAACCGTTCGAAGGAAATTGGGTGGCATTCCAGGTGGTACCCTCCCTCCGGAGTATCCACTTGCTCTTACCGACACATGAAGGAGCACTCCCCCCGCCAAGTACAGCTTTAGAAGAAATTGACCAAGAAGACCTGCGAACACAAAGTTGTAGTGGACCATCGACAGCCGAAGTCGACATCAACCGACTGCAAGTCGATGACGATTTGACGACTGACGGGAGCTCAAGATCCGTCGACCAAAATTCTGCAGGCTCAACTACATCAACAACCCCACCACTTTCACCCCCACCCCCACCTCTGCCTCCTCCAACTTCTGAGAGCAGTGAAAGTGATTCAGATATGGGTCACGGATCGACTCACATTCCTATCTACGAGGGAGATGAAGACCCCAGACGACATTGGTTCATCTGTGAGTCGACCTAGGAAGCAAACCAGGTAACAGATGAAGACCGACAAATGGCACAGTTTGCCGGAGCCTTAAGGAAAAGGGCCTTGACATGGTACATGACCTTTTCAGAAAGGAAACCCAGAGTGACGAAAGACGAGATCAAGGCGCAGTTCTTATAATTCTTCAAAACCCCAGATGCTAAGCACCTGGCCGCCAAAAAGCTCAAAACGACACAACAAAAACCAGGTGAGATAGTCCGCGACTATGACAAATGCTGGAAGGACCTACTAAGCCAACTAGATTACATTATTGATGAACAATTACTAATTCAATGGTTCCTTGCAGGATTATCACAGAAAGTACGCCGCCATATCAGTATGGAAACATTCAAAACGTATGAAGACGCGCTAACAAAATCTCTGCAGGTCGAGATGGACGAATACATACCTGCCTATCCGACGGACCACAGATTAGAAGAACAGCTCGAGAACGTGTAGAAGTCTTTGAAAGAACTAACCCTCAAGAATCAGGAAATCTGGTGTACCAACTGCTCGACGGTCGATCATTCGAAAGATAATTGTCGACAGCAATATAGCCGACAAGATGTCCGCTTTGTACAAACCAAATCATTTTGCGATATTTTCCAAGAACACGGCGATCATTCTACGAAAGATTGTCCGTTTAACATGAAGAATGGAAAAGCTTCCTGGTGCGCCATCTGTGAGACTAAAAGTCACAACACGACCGACTATCAGTTAAATCTAAAGAATCAATAGAACTATCAGGTGGTCTACCAAATGAATGCAGTAGCGCAAAACAACGAGCAAAGCAATACAAACAACCACAACGGACAAAGAGCCGACGGGCAACGATATGAACACCGGTATGACAATCGACGACAAGGGTTTGGAGGAAGAGGTCGATTCCTCGGGAATCGAGACATATGAACTCATCGACCAACCGAGTGCTTCATATGTTATAAAGAAGGGCACCGATACGCAGACTTTCCATACAAGGAGAGAACTGATCTTAAATTCTGTACATACTGTGGAGTAGGCGATCACTCGTTGGAGGATTGTCCTACTATGTTAGAAAAAATCAATACGAAGAAGAATGTTAATGTCTTGTCTTGTGTACAAAAGCATGATGTACTAACCACTAAGAATTTACATATTGTTACATGACAAGGCACTAAAACTAGGCCTGATAACCCCCAAGTTAGCAAGATTAAAGACACAAATGTTTATCCCGACCCTATAAAGCAAAAACACACATATCAAGAGGAAACTCACATATTTTACGACATTGCACAACAGGAAGACCTTGTTAGCTGTCGACCTAACACAGTACAACAATTAATCCATCTCACGCAAACAGACAAATCTATAGCCCAATTCATTGATCTATTGCACCAAATAAAAAATACTAATCTTGAAAAACAAACTAAGAACATATGCAGCCTAAACCAAAAATACAAAAACAATGTCAACCCACTTGTCGACCTGGAAATCAAAGGTTTCCACATCCGACAAGTAGTGCTCGATTTCGGATCTCAGGTAAATATCATGACCCAGGATACATGGGAAAAGATGGGAAAGCCTCGACTCTACGAATCAGGTATTTACCTAAAACTCGTCGACCAAGGTCTCATTGAACCCATTGGGGTTTGGAAAAATGTCGACATGACCATCAAAGGAATATCGACTAAGGTTGATTTCGAAATTATTGACCCAAAGGAAGGATCTAGCTCCTTCCCAGCCCTTTTCGGTCGACCTTGGGGACGAAAGATGAAAGCATCTATCTCCTTAGACAAGGAACGAATCAAGTTAAAAGGAAATGGGCAGAAGGTCATCGTACCCATTCATCCATCCCAAGGGCAACCTTGGACTGAACTGATTGATGAGGAAGTTGATGTCAGACAAATTTACCAGATCCACAACAATACGGATTACACAGAGCCCAACATCCATGGAGAACTTTACTTAGGTAACCAAGACTCCATTGGTTATAACTCGAATGCTGAACTATATGACTGGGAGATATAAAATTATGAAACACAAGCAAGAGGGTGTTGGACCATACAAAAAGTACAGAAAAAACCCACCCGACAGTGCTTCATAGTATCCATTATCCCCAGATTTTTTGAAAAGAAAGTAAGAGAACGCCCTACCTTACAACCAACCAACTTAAACACCACACAACTACCCAGGTATAAGGAGAGGGAATCCCCAGTCATGCACATTGAACAAGTATCTAAAAATATTGGAGAACATGGTCAACTTCAAAGCTTAGTGGAAACGTTTACAGGTCAAGCAGCTAGATGGTGGGATACCCATCAGTCAAAACTTCAGACCTAGACAACTGCTTCAACTTTCTTTGTCGAACGGTTTGGTGGGAAGAAGTTAACCCAACAAGCCCAGATCCCTACTTTTACCCAAGGAGAAAACCCAGAAGAACACATTAAGACTTGTGAAAAGGAGTGGAGAAGACTTGGATATAAATATGAGAGAACTTGGCCACACTTGTTCCCTTCAACCCTAGCCGACTTACCCAATAAATGGTATAAGATGGAGGAAGCTAGAGGTGAAACTTTCTTTTGGCAGGAACTCAAGGGAAATTTTATCAAAGACTTCCAGTTCATACCTCAAAACGAAAAGCTGGTCGAGATAGCACAGCATATCAAACATTTTCTCCAATCGACTGAAAACCAACCCTACCAGACCAACCGACAGCTTAAGGACTGTAACAATATTCAAACCGAATCAATACCACAAGTAACCCGTTTACACTTAGAAAATGAACACACAGCAGGCAAGAGCTTCAAATGGAAAACCGACCATAGTGAAACAACAAAACCTATATATTCAATCTTGAAAGTCGAGACTACCGACAAACCAGATCTTGACAGAATGACTGCAGCCGACTTTCCTGCTACATTCTCACAGTTCAGAGAAGGAAGTTGGTTGATTAATGAAGCTAAGGCACTAGAGTGGCTAGATGCAAAATTGAAAACTAAAGACGTCGACATTTCAAATGACGACCGACCAAAAATAGCCAAGATTGGTGACTACTGGAACAAACAACAGACCACCGAAATAGTGCACTTACTTAGAGAGTTCCAAGATGTCTTTGCACGGGACTATAAAGACTTAAAAGGATTAGTACAGGAAATGGGAGAAATGAAAATTGATACTAAACCTGATGTCCGACCTGTCAAGAAAAGACCTTATAAACTAGCTCACAAGTACAAGGAGATAGTTAAAAAGGAAATTGACAACATGTTAGCAGCAGGGATCATTTACCCTATCGACCAGTCTAAATGGGCAAGTCCAATGGTCATCCAGCCTAAGAAACATGACCCGACAAGGTTAAGAATTTGTGTCGACTTTAGGGAACTCAACAAAGTAACATTAACAGATCCATTCCCAACTCCCTATGCTGATGAAATCTTGAATGAAGCTGCAGGCCACGAATGCTACTCATTCACAGATGGATTCTTAGGATACAACCAAGTACCCATAGCAAAAGAAGATCAAAATAAGACAACATTTGTCTGTGAATTTGGGTCCTTTGCTTACAGAGTTATGCCTTTTGGGCTAAATAATGCACCTGCAATGTTTTCCCGAATTTTTGTCAAGACTTTCCAAGAATACATATATAAAACCATGGCAGTATACTTCGACGACTAGACTATATACTCCACCCTAAAAGATCATTGCAAATGGCTTCGACTTATGCTGGAGAGATGTTGACAGATTCAACTCTCCCTAAATATTAAGAAATGTATCTTCATGACTCCCATAGGCATACTCTTAGGACATATTGTATGTAAAGATGGTATCAAGGTTGACTTTGCTAAAATTAAAATCATCCTCGACCTAAAACCACCAATAAACCCTAAACAAGTCAGGGTGTTACTTGGCCATACAGGCTATTATCGAAAGTTCATAAGACACTATTCAGATATGACCTCTCCTTTAGAAGAATTACTAAAGGAAGACCAAGATTTCAAATGAACACAAGAATGCCAAATCTCCTTCGACAAACTGAAAAGAAAATTGGTCGAAGCCCCCATACTCAAATTTCCAAATTGGTCGACCAAATTTCATGTGCATATTAATGCATCAGGAATCACAATTGGAGCCATCCTGACTCAACCAAGGGATGATGGGATGGATTACCCTATCATTTACAGCAGTCAAAAATCAAATAAGGCTAAAAGGAACTATTCGACCACTGAAAGAGAAGCCCTAGGTATGGTCTTTGCACTTCAAAAGTATCGACATTACCTATTGGCCAACCCCTTCACATTCTATACCAACCATAAAGCCTTGAAATACCTCTTCAATAAACCCCTTCATCATGGGAGAATCTGTCGCTGGCTACTTCTTTTTCAAGAATTTGAGTTTGAAGTCGTGGTCCGACCAGGAATGTTAAATGTTGGGCCCGACCACCTATCCCGTATAGACACAGGAGAGGAACCGACCGGAGTCGACGATGACTTGCCGGATGCACATCTATTTTGCATAGAAGCAGTGCCAGAAGAACTCGAAGAAATAGCTCAGTTCTTAGAGACAGGTCAGGCACCAGAAGGCATGAACACTATGAAGGCTACCCCTTATAGTCTCATCAATGGATTTATATACAAAATGGGGTTAGACGACATTCTCAGAAGATGTGTACTCGACCATGAATGAGACCAAATCATGCACGAAGCACACTATGGACCTGCAGGAGGACATTTTCAAGCGGATACAACTGCAAGAAAAATCCAACAGTCGATATTATGGTGGCCGACGATCCACAGAGATTGCAAAAACTTTGTTAGTCGATGTGACCGTTGTCAACGACTTGGTCGACCTCTGCCGAGCACAGAGATGCCCTTGATATATGTAAAACCTAGTCTAACATTTGAAATCTGGGCTATAGACTTCATAGGACCATTTCCTATCCCAGCCAAACGATCAGGTACAAGATATATTATCACGGCAGTAGAATATGTCACTAAATGGGCTGAAGCTGAACCCGTTGACACATGTTCAAGTGAGGTAGCCACTAAATTTATCTATGAGAACATCATCACTGGATTTGGATGCCCCCTCACATTGATCAGTGACCAAGGATCACACTTTATCAACAAAACCATCTAAAATCTGACCGACCAATTTCACATCGACCACCGACGAAGCACTGCTTATCACACCCAGTCGAACGGCGCGATCGAAGCTTTCAACAAAACATTAACAAAAGGGTTAACCAAAATATGCAGTACCCACAAAGACGACTGGGACGAGAAAATCCCTGTAGTACTCTGGGCATATAGGACAGCCTATAAATGGTGGACCGATCAAACCCCCTTCCGACTAGTCTACGGGAAAGAAGCAGTCGTCCCCCTACATTTCCAACAGCAGACACCTATTATTGCACAACTATTACATGTCGATGTCGAACATGCAAGAAAGGACCGACTATTTCAGCTTAGCAAGCTGGAAGAGCACAGACTCATGGCTATACAACACTAAGAAATTCACAAGCAACAGCAAAAAGCATGGCACGAACGCAACATCAAAAACAAAAACCTGTCGGTCGGAGACTTTGCATTACTCTATAATAGTCGAGTCAAAGGAAAACCCAAGAAACTCCACACAGAATGGATGGGACCTTATCTTTTCGAAGAGATACACCCCAATGGTTCAGTCCGACTAAAAACATTGCAGGGCCTAGTATTTCGGAAGCTTGTTAATGGATCCCGACTCAAACATTACAAAAACTGGAAAAAAAAATTAAAAAAATCATATAACGACCTTAACCTTGATCTGTGATATTACAACAAGAGGTAAGACGAGAGGTAAGAACTTTCCCATCACATTGTGACACTCCTCATTATCTTTATCAACTACATTTCGCTAGGCACTTGCATATCATACCTAAACATAAAACTAAAAAATACAGTCAAACGGTGGACCGGGCCGCAACCGGTAAAATACGTTTTAACCGTTACTTGACCTATGATAGCTGGACTGTAAACTGGATGGATTCACCATACCAAACAATAACAAGATAATTGGGGATACTCCCTACTTTTTTTACCTGCAATTTTCCAAGAATCAACACATCCTTATCCTCCCAGAGGTTCTGATACGTTGCACCAAGGAAAAGCACTGGGACATCCAGTAGTTGATAATTCGGCAGGTTGGACCAAAGAATAAAGGAAATCAAAATGAGCAGCCAATAGTAGTGGAATTTACCTTTACCATCCTCCTACGCCTGCTCTGCATCATCTATCAACTCATTCAACATGTATTGCAACTAGTTGAAGATCACGCCTACTACACACTGCTCTACAAGTTCTATCGTTCCAGCGGTGCACTCAGTGGGCCTCATCTTGCGCAGCAGCTTGCAAGATAGGATTTTGGAAACACACCTCACCATGTTGTTAGCTATAGGGGAAATTAGGAATCCTCTACCTATGAGCTAGAGTTCATACTTCTACTTTAGTTTATTTGTATATTTGTTTGGGCATAGATACAACACAAGGTTGTCTCGTTTCTTTGGCAGATCCTTTATCGATGAGATGAGCTTGACGTCGACATGGTAGGGTCGAACAAGACATAAATATCCTCCATGAAAAAAATTAGGAGCTTTCGTACATATGTACTCACTTTTGTTATTCGACCAAAGTGTGGCATAAGAAGTAGTTTGAGCAGTCCCTCGTTTTCAATACCTTTTTCCCACTCCATTGCGACGACCAATTGTGGCTTAGGCGGCACAACTGGAAGCATAACCATGTAATGTTTCCTCCCCAAGTCCACCTACTTGTGTGTATCAATATCCTCATACTGTAGCTTTACCAGTTTGGGAATGATGTTCATCATCAGAGGTACATCAGCAGGGACCGGTTTAACAATGAATTCAAAGTCAGATTCTTGAAACAGGAGAAACCATCGACGAATATTCCCCCCCAACACTGGCTTGTTGACTAGGTATTTTAAATCTGAATCATCAGTGTACAATTTGAAATGTCCACCCAATAGATAGTTTCAGAACTTTTACAGTGCAAAGACCATGGCGAGTCCTTCCCTCTCCGTCGTCATGTAATTTTTCTATGTCGTTGACTGTTTTCTACTAGCAAAAGAAATAGGGTGGTCAAGCACACCCTTACCTAGTTGCGTCAAGACTATGCCGAGCGCGACAGACAATGCATCGACATGAACATGGAACTCCTTCTTCCAGTCTAGAAATACAAGTATTGGCACAGTGTCCATCTTGTTCTTTAATTTTTCCAAGCTTTCTTGACAAGCCTCCATCCACTGAAATTGCTTCTGGAAGATGAAGCACTAGAAAAGATCAAGGAATATGTGCAGAAGGATGATTTGAAAATCGCAACGGTCAAGACAAACATGAAAAATATGTCACTTAAAGAGAAGGTTGCAAAAGTAGCCAAGCTGAAGCACCTGCAGCAAGAGGTAAAGACTCTATGTGACAAGGATCAAAGTAGGAATGACGAAGTTATAGCACACCAATCAGAAGCAGTGCGAGTTACGGGGCTTATTCAACATGTACAATAGAAGCTACAATTTATCACGCAGTCGTTGGGGGAAGAACCATCAGAACATATCAGTTTCGATAGTGTAGAACAGTTTGAGAAGCAGGATGAAGAGGTTAGAGTAGAGGTTTCCTGAGTGCAACAAATTTTGAAGGAATTTTAGGACAATGTTGGTCCTGTGGCAAACCTACGCAAGAGACTTAAATTTTCCCAATGGCTTAATTTTTGATTCGTGTCTTGGGACGAGCCACATGTGAGCGTTAGGGCCTGTTTGGCCGGAAAAAGTGCATAATGAAGAACCTAAGCGCAAGCACAAGAGGAAAAGTGGGCATGCGACGGGATAAAAGAAGGTAAGGACAAAAAGGAAGCTATAATGAGGAATGGTGTGAAGAGGAAAGCACATCCAGAGTCGGTGGAGGTGTGGCAGGTAAAAGTGTTAAGACTGAGAAGCAACAGGTCAAAAGAATGCAAGAGTCAGAGTTGTCGAAAGTCTAAAGGATGAGTTTTGTGGTTAGTTATGACTATGATCAATGTAATGCAGGAATTTTGTGGCTGGTATGGCCTATCATCAATATAGTAGAAGATATTTTGTAGCTACTTGTGAATGTAATAACCGATTTGTACTCAGTCGACCCTGCGCGGTCTTGTAATTTCTATAAATAAGAGGAACCCGTTCTATATAAGGGTCAGAGAGGAGTCTGATAGTAGAAGGCTGTTGAGCCACAGATTTGCAGCTGAGTGCGCATACCATTTTGTAGGGTCATTATGTAGCTGAGTGCATAGATAGTAGAGTAAAAGAGTTGATCCAGGATGTGTTCATATCAGTAGGAGAATATAGAAGAATAAACCAAAGAGCACGAGAGCAAGAAGATTCTGAGCCAAAAGAAATATTTTAAAACAGTCTGTAAGCTGTAGATTGCAAGGAGATACCTATATTTCTCATGCCATATGAAGAGAACCTTGGTGGTTTTTCCTAGATGGGTTTCCACGCTATTTCCTGTGTTAATGAGTGATTGAATGTCGTGTTGAATGTTTAACTATTAATGTTGAATGTTTGATTACTCACATTATTTATGGTTATTGTTTGAATGAATGTCGCAATAATGATAAGCAGTGAATGAATGGATATACAAGCATCGTTGAAGCATTGTGTATTAGTTCATGTTTAGACACTATCAAGTCATATTATAAGTTGCATCATGGTCAGTTACTATTAAGGAATCAGCTATTTCACACTATTGCACCAGCTGTAAAGTTGTTAAGGACAAGGTTGTGCCGCACACTGGTTGTGGTGCACTATTGTGCCTCCATCGAGTAGTAAAAGACTCCAACCATCAATCTCTATCGAGCACCTTGGCCATGCTCTAAGGGACAATAATCCCTCACCAACTACGGAAGCATGGTTTTGACAGTTACACATTAAGATATCTTGGATGAGACTGCACCTACCTCGAAAGTGTTCCCAGCCACTCTATCGGGAAGATGTCTTTGGTTGTTTTGTTGGTTTTTTGTTGTTGTTTAAACTGGGTCATGTGAGTGTTGAAAAGTAGGCCAACATCCCAAACTCAAAAAACAAATTGTAAACTTTGGGTGCCCACCCAATGCCAAGCCCAATTTTTTAAAAAATTACATTAAATTTAAGCACGACGCATCCAAAGGGCACGCAAAGTCAAAGGGGGTACGTGATTAGAGTTATGTTTTATATTGAAAATAGACAAATTTTTTCGTTTTCTTTTATAGGGTGAATGGCGAGATGAAAGGTATCTGTAAACATGTCTAGAGCAAGATCAACAATGAATTCGTTGAAAAAAATAGTTGAGTCATCACATAATGTTTCGCATGACGAAGTCATGTCCATCGAGGATTTAAAATCCAAAAATGCAATGGAATGGAAACATTCTCCAGAGGAAGAGAAAATGGACTATTCTTGGTTTCTAAAAGAGAAATATCAATGGAACCTAGATAGTATTCATTTATGTTGTGCGCCATTTGCTTATTTGAAAACCGATTATCACTAATTAGGATTATTGCGAGATATTTGTTTGGTTCCATGTAAATACTTTGTTTATGGACTAGTGAAACAAGCTAAGACCAATGTCAAAATACGATATTTTTTTAAAGTTTCAAACTATAAAATCGACAAAATTTTCACTAAATTTTATGCAGGAGTCCTGCACGATATTGAACGCAAAAGTGTAAGTTTCTATATTTTTGTATGTTTTTAAATTTTTTATAATTTGAAATATATGAAAATGTAATAGTTTTAATACAACGATGTATTTATTTTGCATGATTATTCCATGCCACTTTCTCATATTCTAAATGGAATTTATTCCACTAAAGAAACCCCTATTGATGTCATTAATGGTACTCTTCAGAAGGGAGAAACACCAAGGAAGAAATGAGTGCCAAATGTACAAACTGAAGAAGTACAAACACATAAAGGAAAGGACATCCAAAAATCAACTGAAGTACCTAAGAAGGTTACATTTAAAAAAATATCTCACCCAACTGAACTTGATCAACAAATTTTTGGTTGTGAGGATGTTACTTTTTCTCATAAGAGTAAGAAACACTCTTCTGAACGAAATATCGATGAGGGTGCTTTCATTCCTTATCAACAAGTTTTTCATTTAGATACACCAGCTTCAAGATGTAAAAGGAGGAGAAAAGATGTTGAATCCAATGTTAGCACTGAAAATCAAAGTTAAATGTCTGGGGATAGTTTGGAAATCATCACTTCGGGAGGTGATCTAGATGATGGTGTTGCTAAGACAACAGAAAATGCCATTCGAGATTTATTACAGAGAAATAGATTGGTTTGCAATGGGCATACATTTGATTTAAATGCTAAGAAAATTTATAGATCGACATAAGGTCAAGAAAATTATCAAATTAGGAAACCACATCACTTACATGTTTATAACTTGAAAGCATTAATGAGGCTTAATATTTATGCACATGTGGTTGACTACCTAGTTCTTGTTGACCAGAAAGATGTTTCTATTAGAGATGCATTTGATGAATCAAGGTGTTTTGATTACAAATACTATGTTTTGGGTGGTGTTGTCACCACAAAATATTCAGATTCTGCAGCACCAAGAATTTTAATCCTTATAATTATTTTGAAGGATAAAATAATTTGGTAAAAACACATCCATCTAATTACCAGAGAGACACAAAATGACAAATGCCCAATGATTGAGTGCGCCAAAAGGAGAGGCCATAGGTTACGAGCAGCTTACTTCTATATGGATGTTCACCCAAGATATTTTGCAAATGTATTGTTTGAAAGATATATCGTGAAGAAGATAAGAAATGGAAGATTGTCAAATTCCCAGTCATTATTCAACAAGCATTTTTATGTAGCGAACTGCGAGCAAATGGAGGCCAAAATCAAAATTCTGAAATGTGGGTTTTTTTGCAGAAAAGACCCATTTAGCAGACAGTGACGAATTTCTTGACAAAAGTCAACCATTTGGGAGATTTTCTAGGTTCTCTAGATACATGTTTTCTAGTTGCGGCCAACTAGGAGAGCCAGTTCGATTTCTCTTTGTTCCACTATCTATTTAAGTGATAGTAGCATCCTACATGGAGGAGGGGTAATGGATGTCAGTCTGATACTGGAGTTACAGAATTGTATATTGTTTCCTTAAAATGTGAAATAGTTTCTTTGAAATGATTATGATCAAATGAGCTTTGTTTTGTTTTAATAATTGAATTACATGTTATTCATGATTTTGTTCTGCGTATGGTCTTATTAATCCATGCCGAAATTCTTATGATCCACATGAAATTATCTTTAAATATATGATGCAGAACCTGAATCATTTCCTTTATAAATTCATGCTCATAGCCATTTCATATGTATATTTGTTGCAGCCATGTCCGGCATTATATCCTGATCTCTTTCCTATTTCTACCCGATTAAAAACTATAATTCCTATCCTCTACATACTTTTAAGATGTGCTAGCCATGCCCATTATGCAGTAAAGGTGCATCTTTTAGCTCTAACATATTCTGGCGCCATTGCGGGGGATCGAAGGAGCAAAGATATCTTCCCCAGGAAGAACAATAACGACACAGATCCATCTCTTAATGGCAGAAAAGAGAAGGACATAAGATATTGATTGTAATCATCTTCCTGGCGAATCCATGATTAAATATTTCACTGGGTAGAATCTTGCAGACAGAAGATGAAGGGGATGAAGTGTAAAACTAGGTATCTGTTCATGATCTTTCTCAATGAACTTTTGTTTTTCTTTATCAGCTCATTTTTGTTGTGCCCTTCACGCATTAAGAGAATCATCTTATGTTTTGTTTATTCGAATTATCATCAACCTACCTTTGTATACCCATCTTTAGAAGAGGAAAATTTGCAGCCTCCTCATGTTATTGATGTTGATCCTATGTCTTCATCCCAACCTGTTCATAAGAATGAGTTTTGTATTCAAATTCCTTTTCAATTTAATCAGTCATGTAAATTCGAGGAGGTTAAAACCGATTCAAAACCTGCTCAAATCTCAGTACGTTATTACATTATTAGTGAGCCTTGCCATCATCTTGTTAATCCTCATGTTCAACATACTACTTTTCAATCCAAAATCAGAAATAGGTTGTTTAAACCTTTAACTCTACCTTATTACCTTAATTCTTATCCTCTTGACTTCTTTGAGTATCTTCCTCGGTTTACTGGAGAGGATCATGTTACTCCCGAGAAGCATTTGGGATCCTTTGAAAACTTTGTTGATAATTTTGAAATATTACATGAATATGTTATCATGAGATTATTTTTGAAATCTTTAGCTGGAGATGCAACTTTCTGGTTTAGAAATTTGGAAGCTCATACTATTTGTTCATGGACTGAGTTTTATAATTCATTTTCAAGATACTGGGGAGAGAATAAATCCACCAATCAGTACCTATCTGAGTTTTCTTCCTTGAAGAAGAAGCGAAATGGAACTATCATTGAATTTAACAGAATATTTCACAATATTTATTACAGCGTGCCTATTGAAATCCGACCTACTGAGATTGTTGCTATGATACAATACACAATGGCACAACATCCCGATCTATTCTTATACCTCAAAGAAAGAAAGTCACCATCCTTGCAGTAGATGTTTGTTGATGCAAAGGAAGTGGAGAACAATCTATGTGTTTGTGGCAAGCTTCATGATCAAATTATTGATAAATATTTTAATGTGTAGGAAATGGAAGTGTATGAACAATAGGGATCAACCCTGAGGTTTTATTCCTATCAAAATGCTAATATGTCATCTTCAGATTTATCTTTAACTCCAACAAATACAACTAGTGAATTATATGTGTCAACTATCAGTGATGTGATAGATGCATCTACTTCTCAATTAAATCAACAAAATGGTTTCATATATTCAACAAAAAATTCTTTTGGTTCAGAATATAAGAGTTATTTTATTATGAATTTTTTGACATATTTTCATAAGCATGAGCATGCTTATCAGCAGGAAAATAAGTTTGCAGTGAATAAGGATAATTTCTTTTCAAATCAAGCTATTGCTCCTCATTGTCTTATTGTCAAGAATGAAGTTGAGGATGTTAATGTTTATCATATCCATGAAGAGACAGTTTATTAGATATCATATCCCACTGTGCATGATGTTCATGCTGTCTTTTCAGGAGAACAAATAAAATATCATTTGATAAGTGAAGCAGAGGAACAATGTGACCTTTTGTATCAACTAGAGTGTTGTTCAGGATAAAGCACCCTTGTAACCTAGGGTCTGGGGTTACCAAATTACTACTAACTTGCAAACAATCAGCTTTACCAGAGAATGGAAAAGGAATAGGAAGAAATTCTTGACTTACCCGATTATCGACGGTTGATCCAAGCTTGATCTTCTCTCACTCCTCTTCTCTCTAGAGCTTCCAGGGATGCACCTCTCCACTTGCAAAGAGAAAACCCTTAAAGTAATATCTCATGCATATATATATCAAAGGTTACATGAAAAATATATCAAACATATAAGCAAATATATTCATTCACCAAAATACATGAAATAGACTCAACACAAGATTGGAAGAAGAACTATCTTTATTAATAGATGAATGAGATAAGAGTACAACCCAGCTTATGAGACAAGGAATCCTCTGAAACCAAAGGACTCTGAGTTCTACTGCTCCAATATTCTGACGATATACCACCAGCATAGCTTTGCTCTCCAAAATTCATTCCTTATTCCCTACCCCAAGGCCTCTATTTATACTTTGGGAAAGAGAGTAGTTTCGAAGCTTGGGATGGTTGAGATACTTGGGATAGTTATGGATTAGGACCCAACTAATCTCATATAATCGTGTTTTATATTTTTTTAAGTCAAAAAAAGGTGTACGTGACTATAAATATAGGCAACTCGTGTATCACACGTGAGTTGCTCGAAGGAAACCCGTGTACGCAAGTGTACACGGGTTGCAATGCAAATACTCGCATATGGTATGTGAGTGGAAATGGAGATAGTCACGTATGCAACTCAATACTTAGAAAAAATATATATATAGCTGGTTTGAGGGTAATGCATCCCAGGTCATGCCCATCTATAGTGTTTTGGCCACTTCAATCCTAATTTGTCTTTTTGTGTACCAACATGAAGAATGTCGACACTCAAATGGAGAAGTGTCATTTGGGCTGATAACAGACTCCCCCTAATGTGTGAGGTTAGAGGGAAGCGATGGCCTAAAGACATTATAATCATTATCTTGGATAACTGATAAGTCCAATGAAGCAGAGGAAGTACCTGAAACAAATACATAGCAATGTCATATACAAAATCATATATGAGGATGCCATGTTAAATATACTGGAACACTAGCTCCTTTAAAACATTTGAGTACATCATATGATACGGGTTCAAGACCACATATATTACAAAGGTGGATCAAAGCCACAATATACAGTAATGATGAGTCTTCAAAGATCTGGAAATTGTGTAAGTGAACACAAAATAATATTGCGCAACTTAGGTTATAGATATGAACCTAAGGTCTTCGTCAAAAATCCAAAGGAACTAGTACAATCCAGGCCATGTGAATAGATGTGTCGAAGTTGAACATTGATAGGATTCAACAGATTATAAACCAATAGGTGATAATTGACAAATGAAGCAAAGGAATTCACCAATAGTGAAAGTGAATCATGAGGTACCATCGTCAAAACTCTAGGTCCTCATCGTCAGGAAGTGATGATGAGAAACCATACTATGATGAGGAAGGAAATAGTTCCTCCAACGGACCACAAGAGTGACTAGGAACTGGATAAATGAAGGTAGACACAAGTAATATCAGATAGGACAATGATGGGATCAGGATAAAAATCAGATGCAGGGATAAATCCTTGAACAGTGAGCACGACACAGAGATGACCCAAGGTAGATTTAACTCTACAGATAGTACAACTAGACTTATATATCATGTAGGAGACATGATCAGATTCCCCAGGTATAAAAGACAAGTGGAGGAGTAAGAAACTCGAAGTGATAGCTGAACTAAAAGTGAACACTGAGACATGAGTATCAGAAAGTACAGAGAGTGCTATGTTCAAGGATGACATGCCACCACCAATTGAGAATCAAAAGAAAAATTCTTCCTTATCTTTCCTGTTAAATTTTAACGAGTCCATAGTCAACTCAAGTCTCTCTTGATTTTTGACAAGATTGAAGAGAAGAGGGAATAATGCTTGATAATGTTACTGATTCATGGATTTTATGAGCCTAAACTAGTACATGCTCACTTGGTGTTTTCATGTTTAGAGATTCTAAAACCTTTGAAGAAGACTCCAAGGGGATCCTTTTTCATCCAATTTAGTCTCTTGAGGCCAAAAAAGTATAAAACATACCATAGAAGAACTCTCTTAACTTCCGTAGAACAAAAGGTGAACCCTTTTCGTACTTAGTCAGGGAGGTCCGAAAAAGGTTAAATTACCACCTACCCAATGCTCCTTCGAGAGTAGCATATAGATTGAGTTCTACGAGTGTGAAGGAAAGCAAGATCACTCGGAAAGATCCATTTGAGTACAAGGAATGGGGCTTACAATAGTAAACTCGATGCTTTGATCTTAGTGTTTAACAAGCATGACAAAGACATAAAGTACACTCAAAATCTTTTTCATGTTTAGGTCCAAAGCACAAAAAAGAGAAAACTAAGCTCATACCGGGTGTTCCTTTTCTGTAAATTGAGTCCCTCAAGTCTGAAAAAGTGATAAACCTATGCTTGAGAATACTCTTCTCAATTCCATATAAAAGAGAGTGATCATTTCTCGTATTATTCCATGTGGTCTGAGAAAGAGATAACCTACCACCAATTTGGATGCCCATTCACATATTCTTAACGAGCCTGACTAGACAAGTTTACTCGGCAGTCAATTCTATTTTGAGGAGTTAGACCTGGGCCTAAAGAAACTCCATAAGGGCAGGGATCCTATAAAAGGGATAGCTTGTAAAAAGAGACCAAAATGAGGATCAATTTGGCATGAAAAATAGCTAAGGAGACTCCCCTAAACCTATGACAAATGCGGCATGAGTACCAAAAGACAATAAATGTGTTCTAATCTAGGGTACTCATGTGAGGAAAGCCCTATCCACAGAAGAACAATGGCATAGACAAGGTACTAATGGTTAAAATACCATAGTCCGTGGTCAAAGTAGTAATTCTAGGGTTAAGACGGATTAGGTATAAATGCAAAAAGGCATATGAATGACCAAAATCCTACCCTATATGAGTGAAAAACAACTTCAAGTGACCTTAGACCTATTTCATTGAAGAAAAAAGACTTGGTATTAGTTTGATTTTTATAAAAAAAAATAAGAACTATAGGTTAAAACCCACTATTGAAATAATATTTCTATAAATAGTTCAAAATAGAAATCAAAATTCACCATTTGACATTTTTACCCAATATAGGCAAGTTTTACCTCTGCCTTCAATCGATCGGTGTGGACAACTCGGTGGATGATTTTCAAATCCACAAGTGCTCAGTAAATCTACTCTCCATGCTCTTTCATTTTATCCAAGCATATTTTGATTTTAGGAAAAAATTTAATGTTTTCAACCATTTTAAAAGTAGTCACGTTGTGTACGCAGGTATGATATGTAAACATGCGCATACACACATTTTATATGCGGGTTGCTCGAAATCAAGTCGTGTATGATACGCAACATGTCCGAAGGACAGTCGCGTATATTGTGCGATATATAAAAAAGAGTTATCTAGGGCCAAAATCAAAATTTTTTATATGAATTTAATGTTTGATAATGATCTTGTTAACAAGTTGAAACATGGTGTTGGAGTGGAGGGAGAGGGAGCATGAAGACATGGACCAAGATTCTCTTCAAAGTACCCCCACGGTAAATGCTTTGCGGCGAAGTGGGTTTCTTAAATTATTTTGTACCTCACCTATGCGATCCAATGTCCGCTTACTGGAGTATTTGATAAACTACTGGGATCATGATCTTGGTGCATTTGACCTACAAGGTGAGATTCTAGAGATTACCTTGGAAGACATCTATTTCATCTTTGGTTTGTCACAACAGGGAGCTTCGGTCAACTTGGAAGGTACCGGTAGAGGTGGTGACCTTCTAAGTGTGCAGAACTACATTGACACATATTGTGTGCCTGGTACTCAAAAGAGGGGTACTTGCATCCCTATTGTTCATATTCATAGCTTGTCATTACAGGTGTTGGTAAGCACTATAGTGAATGTTACAGGGTCATCATCACTTCATCTTGCAACTCGAAACAAAATGAGACTTGCAGTGGAATGTCTACAAGGAGCCCTATTTGAATGGTGTTCTAGAGTAATCCCGATAATGAAGAATAAACTCTTTGACTGCAAAATAGGCCTAGGGAAAAAATTTGGTTATTCTAGTATATTGGTGGCCTTTTTCTTTGAGAGGTTTCCTGATTTGATCCCTGCAGTACCTCTACCAGTTTCTTATCCCCGTCAGCCTAGACTAAATAGGTGGGGAGAAATATTCCTCCACCAAGGAGGCAGTGGATCAATTTAGAGTATATACGATGATGGCTTATACCTATGGTGGAGGCAATAGCTACCAGCACTGGAGCAATTTCCATATGCTGGGATAGATTTCTGGGGTGACAACGACCTTGTCCTCCCTCCTGGAGGAGCATGGGGAGCGTCAGGTATTTTTGTTTTCAAGTTTTAAAATTTTTATGAATTTTTAATCATAAAGATATATACATATGTAAAAGAGTTTTTAATCCTATAAAATGTTAAAATGAAAATATTGGACCAGTCCTCCCTGTTGGGAATCAATGTATGTATGTGCGACCTGTGGCAGGAAAGGATCATGGCTTAATTAGGGTTCTTAAGAGGAAGCTGGACAGGCTTACCCAAAGAGTACCTACTTTACGCATTGAGTAGATCCCTATTTTTATGCAGGAGCTAGTGGTTGGTATACCACCTATCTGGATACGCCTTATGAGGCGGGTATCTAGAGTAGTGCTTGTGTACATAGATGCCGCTGAGGCTGCTACAGCTGAGGAAGCTGAAGAATCCTGAGAGCAGGATGATCAGGATGATCAGGGGGACCAAGGTGGTATGGATGACCAGGGTGGTCAAGCTTACATCTAGGGGCATTTTATGGACTTCGATCCATTTTTTGTATATTATACAGTTATGACTGGATCTGGGGATCAAAAACTTGACCTATCTATATGGACAGATATTCACACACACACACACACACACACACACACACACACACACACATATATATATTGTTGGTTTTATTTACATGTGTTTTTGTAATGTATCTGTTATATATTTTATGAAAAATGTGTTAAATGCCAGTCCAAGATATAATTAGCATAGGCATCAGTTAATGAATTTTGATTTCTTGGAATCTGATTGAATGTAATAAACTCAAAATTTCTTTCCAATAACCTAACTTGCATAAACTGACGTAGTAAAAAATGGTTCTGCACCTGATAAGCTCAATTGAGCTAGGAAACCACCAGTTGAGAGTCAAGTCTGACTTCCAACTGGGTGACGCCATGTGACAAAGCATCCCATAAAATCTCAATGACAGCCCTGTATTCTGCCACATTATTGGTAGCAGGACCCTAGCAAGTGCCTCCAGAGGCAACTAATTGTCCTGAGGGTGAGTAAATAACCCATGCGGCTGAATCCAAGTTGCAAGTGTGATGACTAGCTCCATCTGCAAAACCTCTGAACCACTCAGAAGACATTTGTAACAACCAACAGATGATATAAGAACACAAACCAATGAACTATTGTACATAAAGTTACATACAATAAAAATACAAGAAAAAGCGTTAAGCCTAAGAATAGTACTTTTTCAAGTAGAGCCCATTTCTAGGCTCAGGAAGCTTATTCCCCTTGAAATTAGTTAATTCATATGCACCTTTCTTCAAAAATTTTGACACGACATAAGGTCCTAACCACATAGACCTGAATTTCCCTATCCCTAGGGGTTCTTTGTCTTGATCCCAGAGCAAGACAAGCTCTCCTTCAAAAAAAATCCAAGGTTTGACCAATTTATCGTATTGATTTTTTAACCTATTTTTATGAGCCTCATTTGTTGTCAGCGCATCTCTACGCTGTTCATCTAGATGTTCTAAGTGTAAAAAACATTCTTCAAGCTCAGTCATATCAGGTAACACATGAATATAAATATTTAAGGACGGGATTTCACATTCGACTGGGGTTATTGCTTCCACCCCGTGAACAAGTTGGAAAGGAGAGAACCCTGTATTAGTTTCACATTGGTTCAATAAGCCCAAAGTGCAGGATACAGCATGATGTGCCAATTTGACCTAGATACATTAATAGTACGCTTGAGAATAGTCTTCAAGGTCTTATTTACTACCTCTACTTGACCATTTGCTTGCGGGTAGGAAGAAGACGAATGTTCTTGTTTAAACCTTAGCATAGTGGTCAATTCAGTCATCATACTATTTTGGAAGTGACTACCATGGTCAGTGAAAATCTATTTAAGAATACCGAACTGTGCGATAATTTGTTTGAATATGAAAAAAGATGCAGTTTCCCTGTCATTTTTATAGGTGGGCATTTCCTCTACCCACTTCGTGAAGTAATCGACAACGACAATGATATGTTGGTGCCCCCTAGCCGAGATTGGGTTGCACGTCACATAATATATCCCCCACTTCATGAAGGGGCCCACTAAGATGATGGGAAATAATGGAGAAGGATGTGAACGCATCTTTCTGGTGTAAAGATGACAAGGATGACAGCGATTCATGGCTTCCACACAATATTTAAAGATCATGGGCTAGAAATAACCGGCACGTAATATCTTCCGGGCCGTTGCTAACCTAGATAAATGACCCCCACATGCTCCACTATGGGAATCAGTTAGGATAGTCTCAGAATATTCGTGGGTAATACATCGATGCAAAACATAATCTACCACCCTACGATATAAAGTATCTCCAATAATGAGGTAGCTTTTTGCATGTAAGCGTAGTTTGCACCGTTCTTCCCGCGAGAAGGTTGCAAGGCACTTCAGAGTCTAGAGATAGACAAGTATATCTCTGTACCAAGGGTCAGAGGTGGAAATCAAAAAGATGTGCTCATCTGGGAATGAGTCTTCTCCAATGGATACATCTTCCTCAACTGGAAATTCTGCGATGAGCTCAGCAAAAAATAAGGATTTGGCGGATTGGAAATCTAAGTCAAACTCCTAAAGAATGACTATCCATTTGTTGAATTTTCCTCCAACTATCCATCAGGACAAAACATATTGGAAAGGATTAACATCCGTCACTACCATCATGGTCCTTAGTAAGATGTAGTGACGCAACCTCTAAACAGCATACACAGCCGCTAATGCCAAATTCTTGACGTGGGAATACCTAAGTTCAGGGCCAGCTAAAGTATGGCTAAGATAGTAGATGACATGCTCTTGAAGCTTATCATCCTCTTGGACTAGTACTACCCCTATGGTCGACTTGGATGCAGCCAGATACAATATAAAATCATGAGAGTAATCTGGCGGGTGCAGTAATGGTGCCGACAACAAAGCTTTCTTTAATGCCTCAAATGCAAGTTGTGCAATTTCATCCCATACAAATGGGGTGTTCTGCTTCAATAGGCGCATGAAACCTTTAGAGATATTGGCATAATTTACGAAAAAACGTCGAAGGAAGTTGGATTTCCCTTGCAGGATTTGAAGCTACTTGATGGAACGAGGAGAAGGAAGATTTACTATGGCCTCAAATTTCAAAGGATCCACCTAAATACCTTTGTTAGAAACAATGAATCCAAGCAATCTCCCTGACTCGACACAAAAAATGCACTTGTGGGGATTCAAGTGAATTTCCTAGTATCTGCATCATTCGAAGATTAAACACAAGTGACCTGGTTGATCTATCCTCTTACGATAATGTGCTGGCAGATCATTAAGGTAGGGTTCGACAATAGATTTAATGTCATGAAAGGAAAAATTCATTGCCTGCTGAAAGGTAGCCCCTGCATTTTTCAATCCAAAAGGCATTTTCTTGTATGCAAATGTACCCCAAGGACAGATGAAAGCTGTTTTATGTTGAAAGTTGTTTTATGTTGGTCTTTTGGTTTAATTTGAATTTGACTATACCTGGAGAAACCATCCATAAATGAAAATACTTCACTCCCCGCACAGGAATCAATGATTTGATCTATGAATGGTGTGGGGTATTTATCCTTAGGACATGCTTTGTTTAGATCATGAAATTCAGTACAAACGTGTATTTTCCCTTGCTTTTGTTGAAAAAAATGAGGTTGGATACCCATTCTGTCAAAGCTATCGGGTAAATGAAACTGTCTTTCAGCAGTTTTTCAACTTTAGCCTTAACAGCTGCCGCTTTATGCGGATTGACAGGTCTGAGTTTTTGTCGAACCGGTTTGGTATCAGGATATGTTTGGATTTCATGCTCGACTATTGATGGATCTATTCCTGGCATCTCCTCATATGACCAGCAAAACACATCACAGAATTCCTTAAATAAGGTTATATAGATCGCAATCTCCTCCGGAGAGCAGTTTGCACTGATGTGTACATTTTCCACAATGTTTGGGTTTGCAAATATGTTGATAGGAATAGTAGCGGAAGTGTTTGCCATATTCCCCTCAACAAATATTCCTTCCCTAGGTAAGGGATTAATAGGTGTATCAGCATCACCTGCCAGTCTCATATGGAACTCTTTGTTCTCAATCCTACTTAACTCTAGAAGAAAAAAGGATCGATGGTGAATATCTTCGCAGATCTTATCTCATCTGCACATAGCTTCCAGAATGGCTTCATTAGAAGGAAAAACCATATCTAAGCAATCTCTAGTATGCAAAGAGTTCTCTACCCAAGAAGGTAGATAGGATTATTCTGGCTCCTCTGAGACTATGAGAGGGACCGGAATGGGATCAACAGCGGTATGAACGATAGCTTGATAAGCTACTTTTTCTGCTAATAAGGGCACTTCAGGTTCATGGCGGGAAGGAAAAACCCAAGCATCTGTTCTATCGACAACCGTTGCAATAGACTTCCCTACACTAGTAGAACCTAAATAATTAATTGGAGCTAGAAAATCAAATGTGCCCATCAATGATGCATACATTCCAGCCCCTAATCTCTCTAAAGCAGGTTTAACCTAATCAACCAATGGCATGGTGGACTCATTAGTTTCCATGTGGCCCTTTCGAGTAAAACTGAGTTGATATACAGTAACCAACTTCCCTTCATGTGGAAACACTACTACCCGAAGTATGGTTGATGCAATAGCGGACATGTCATAAGTCCAACTTCTCCCCAAGAGCAAGTTATAATCCAAAGGTGCATCAATCACCTCTACCTCAACAGACACTTCCTTCCCTGCCAACTTTATTTCGAAAGTCGGTAGCATACCATGTGGACGAAATGACCTTCTGTCGAAAGCAGTAAGTAGGGTGTTCAATGGAACTAGCTCTGGAGATCTAAGAGCTTTCCAGCAAGACAAGGACATGACACATGTGGAAGCGCCCTCATCGACAACTTCCCTTCCAATGCCTTTTCCACCATGGATGACATTTATCGATAAGGGCACATGATAAGGTAAGTGAATTTTGACGTCAGACAAATTAAACTTCGTCGTGAAGCTCGATGAATCCATACTACCTAAGGCTGCTAAGAGTGCATCTCATTGGGTGGGACAACTCTATAACACCTCTAAAGCCAACATCGCACAAGGGTCTAGGATAAATATTCAACTACATATTAGTTGGTTGTAGCCCTATCATTGGGATTGTGCAAGGTTTTCTTAAAGACACCCTTTGGTATCTTGGGCATAGTTTTGATAGGTTTCTCAATTGTGAGAGGGTTAGAAGATTCACCTATAGACTTACCCTTATCTGGAGCCTCAGTCTCATATTTCTTGTTCCTAGTTGGGAGTAAAGTCTGGGATCAAACCATGTTGATATAATTTGGGTCAGGAGCATTTGGGGTGCCCCCTGCTACATTTGAAGATGAAGCATAATTCTGTCCTTGGGAAAAAGGATCGTTCAGGACAGCTGGTTGTTGGACTTTTAGAAGCTTATGAGCTTGGTCTATAAGGGGACATTGATGGGTCAGGTGATCCTCCTAGCACAACTTATATGGGAATTTCACCTTCTTCTTTTCTTTTTTTCCCCCATCAGAATTGTTTGTGGGTTTTTGGCTTGTTTTGGTTTCCCTCACCTTTCTTCCCCTTATTCTTTTTGCCACTGGGCTGCTGATTTCCCTTTTGAGAGGATTGTGAAAAAAAAATTTCATTCTAGGGTGAGGGGGCAGCCTTTGCTGCCTCCACCATAGAATGTTTGATGGACAACTCATGGAGTTGCTTAGCCAAAGACTCTACAGTGGGAGATTTCACAGAACCAACCACACCATCGGCATGGGGCCCAGGCTTAGGTTTCTCTACATTATGCGTCGGCCTCGATGCATCCGAGATGATTTCATATAAAATCCCAGACTGAGAATATATCAAATCTAGTTGCTAGTCCCTAAGGATAGCCTCTTCCTCATTGGTTACTTTGGAAGTAGATACATCCTTAGATATATACGGAAATAAGGATTTAAGGAACCATTCTAGTAAAAAATCGGGAGGAATAGTGGTCTTAATAAGTCTCTTCCGTCTTCTCCACTCTTGGATGTGATCCAAAATATGAGTGGCCTTGTCCTACCGAAAGGTAGACAACAAGTCTGTCCCAGCATCATACCGGACAGGAAGTTGGAAGTGATTAGGGAATACATTTTCCAAGTCCCAAAAATTATCAAATGCGGCAGAGGGCAATTTGATGTACCATTTTGCTGCAGTACTAGTAAAAGTTATTTGGAACAATCTCAACCGAACCGTGTCATCATTCAGTGAGTTGGAAGAGCACCACAAGTGGAAAGTGGTGATGTGAGCTCCTGGGTCTTCACCAACTTTGCCTTCAAATTTTGGGATATCCGAGGGTAGCTTGGTACGAACGGGTGGCTAGGAGGAGTTATGTCTCACCGAGTCATTCATTAGCTTCGACAAGTCTGGCAAGTTTAAAGTTTCCATGAAAGGGAGCTTGGGTCTAACCGGAGAATGAAAAGTACCAAATTGGGGATTAGAGGGACTTGCCCCCAGGTTCCCAGATGTGAAGGCGAGGTTTCCCCCTGCTACCGGTTGCGAAGTAGTCGGGCCTCTTTGGAAAGGATTCCACCCATAAGCCAGTAGATTGTTCATGTGCAGTACATTATATGAGGTTCGAGCTACCCCAGTTGAAATTGGGGTTTGGAGCATAGGAGCAGGTATCCCCCCACTAGAAAGCGAGAAAGGAGAGCTCATGAAAGGAGTTGAAACCAGAGTTTGGAAACCTTGACCATAAGGATTAGGGTTTTTGAACTGCACCCCTACATGCACGGGTGTTGGACCTACATATGGATTGGATGGAGGAATGTGACCCCAATTCCAAGGAAAACCCTAAAAAAATGATGACGATCCTATAGGACCACTCTTAGTAGTGTGTGCGAAGGAAGTAGAAGCAGAAGGTACACTATGAATCCCAATGACCAGTCCACTAAAAGTGCCTACTAAATTTGTGGAAGCTAGTGGTTGAACCACCTAGCTAGCTGGAGTTAAAGGTATAGTAGGTATACTTGTTTTAGGGGTACCAACCGAGGGAGGTGGCACCCCTTTAGCTAGAGTAGCTGAGGTGGAGGTAGAATAACTTTCTCCTGCACTAGACATTAGTCTACCTAGAGGGACACCTATCACAGGAGAACCGAAAGGACGAACTTGGACGATCACAAGATTGTTTAGGTCAGTTAGAGGTGAATTAAATTTCCTTGCAAACTTTTCAACCTACAAGTTTTCTATCTCTACTATAGTTAAATCAAACTGGTTTGTCCTAAGTTCTGGTTCACTCAGAACTTCACTAACTCCTATCGGTTCGAAAGAACTGTCCGTGTCTAATATCCGCCTTTGAGGGGGAGGTGGAAGTTCCAATGTAATAAGAGAAGGAATTTTTTGCAACCTTCTTGACCTTCTGAGAGGTTGGTCCTCCATGATTGGAAATTTGACTCTTCACACCCTAAGGTCGGTTAAACACAGACAAACCACATAGCAATCACTACAAAATTTCCTAAATTCTCAACAATCACAAGGGGTATAAGATATGCTTTCCTGAAGAAAGCTGAGAGACAATTTCTTGGCGTCCTTGAAGAGGTTCTTAGGCACAAGCGGAGGAATCACCAACCGCCCTCCTACACTTTCAACAAGGGTTACCTTCCAAGCCCTTCCAAGGTTAACCAAAAATGGCCTTTTGGTTTACCTATGTATAAACCCTACATGTCAAAGAGACTAAAGGATACCTTAACTATATCAATAGTATGGGGGGACAGTCTCAATCCTAGTTCGTACGCATGGGCAGGGTAGTGAAGCCTGAAACTCTATCTAGGACAGAATCCCTAGATGTGAAAAAACCCTGGTCTACATTTTGACAAGGAATCAGAGGGTTATCTCCTCAGTCCAAGCCTCCATGCGACCCCGTGCTTAACTCTCGTTTGAGAGGAGCTTCCCAGATACTACCAACATAGAAAAGGATTTACCTATCGATTGGCCAACTACGTCTAAATTTAAACACTTGTGGAGAGTTTTGACTTCCTATCCCACAAATCTATCCTAAGCTAGTAGGTTCATGACCCTATAAAACAAAACTTACTAATAAATTTTAAATTGTATCGTTCATTTTAAGGGTTGTTCTTAGTCAAAGGGTAAGTGGCGTGAATGACTGTGATATTATAGACTCGATAAGAAAAGTAAAAAAGGTGTATAAAATGAATTCCAAAACAAATTACAACTACTTAAATCAAGCTTCTTTTCTTTTTGTAAATATGAGCTAATGAGATTACAACTAAGTATGAGAAGACTAAGACTTGTTTTTATAATTTTTGAAATTTTATTCGAAAATAGTGAAAATAAAACTACTATATGCAATTAAATGCAAAAGTATCAAATGTTTTTCTTCACTTTCCAAATTCTTCAAAAATTATCATGCACCTAAATGCAAAACATTTTTTAGTATGTTTGAATAATCATACCATAAACAAAGCAATATGAAGTATAGCGAACTTGCAAGAACCAATTTCAACCACTTAAGGAGGAGACTTGGTAAACACCTAACTTGGGAAGAATCAATGAATAAAATCCACTGAAATTACTAAAGGACAAGTGACAAACTGATACTACTCGAAAGCAGTATAGAGTACAAGGCATCCAAAATACTTATCACTGACTCAGATACACAGCACTGAACCTATCACCCAAACAGGAGAACCTACTTCAAATTGCTAAGTGAAAGAAGACTCAAACAATAAAACTCAAAGGATTAATAAAAGCACAAAGCATGGTGTACAGGACTTTCAAACTTACAGAAAGATGCCAGCAATAGAAGACCTTCAAGCAGAAAAGAATACAAACAATATAGGGACAAGCAACCCTCCCTAAAATTTTGTGCTGCTACAGGACATACGTGATTGTCTTATAAACTCCTGAACTGTACATGGTTGTCTTATAGAGAAACCCACGTATACAAGTTGCTATACGCGACTGTGTAGCACAGCAACCCACGTATGCAACAAAACAATTTTCATAAAATAAAAAATAATAAAGGTCTCTAGACACACTACTGCAAATCAAAGGCAAGATAGACAACCACACACAGAATCATAGCAAAGACTGGGAAAGTATCTACAGGACTAACCCACAACAGGCTGGACTCCCTAGCGGAGTCACCAATTCTGTTGTTCAAGATAAAGCACCCTTGTAACCTAGGGTCTAGGGTTACCAACTTACTACTAACTTGCATACAATCAGCTTTACCAGAGAATGGAAAGGGAATACGAAGAAAGTCTTGACTTACCTGATTACCGATGGTTGATCCAAGCTTGATATTCTCCCACTCCTCTTCTCTCTAAAGCTTCTAGGGATGCACCTCTTCACCTGCAAAGAGAAAATCCTTCAACTAATATCTCATCCATATATATATCAGAGGTTAGATGAACATTATATCAAACATATAAGCTAATATATTCATTAACCAAAATACATGAAATAGACTCAACAAAACATTGGAAGAAGAATTCTCTTTATTAACAATCGATGAATGAGATAAGAGTACAACCCAGCTTCTGAGACAAGGACTCCTATGCAACCAAAGGACTCTGAGTTCTGCTGCTCCAAGATTCTAAAGATATACCACCAGCAATAACTTTGCTCTCCAAAATTCATTCCTTAGTCCCCACCCCAAGGCCTCTATTTATACTTTGGTAAATAGAGTAGTTTCAAAGGTTGGGATGGTTGAGATAGTTGGGATAGTTATGTATTAGGACCCAACTAATCTTATCTAATCACATTTTATATTTTTTAAAGTTGAAACAAGGTGTACGCGACTATTAATATAGGAAACTCATGTATGACATGCGAGTTGCTCGAAGGAAACTCGCGTACGCAAGTGTACTCGGGTTGCAATGCAAATCATTGTGTATAGTACACGAGTTGCAATGTAGATAGTTGAGTATGCAACTCAACACTTATAAAAAATATATATAAAGTTGGTTTGAGGGTAATGCATCCTAGGTCATGCCCATCTATAGTGTTTTGGCCACTTCAATCCTAATTTGTCTTTTTGTGTACCAACATGAAGAATGTCGACACTCAGATGGATAAGTGCCATTTGGGATGATAACATAGAGATACAACACAACTAGCAAGACCCGATGGCCATTTATATGGAGTTACGATTTTCAAAAAAATTCATCCTTGCAGAGTTTGTAATCAAGGAGGATTATTATTGTAAGTATGCTTTGCAAAATAAGTGTCTAATACAAATGTTAAATTCTTATTTTGTTTCTAGCTACATGCCATAAGTTCTTACAGTTAATTCAATGTTATCATGGCTTCACTAGAAGCATGATTACACATGATCATTTTTCTTCTACTAGTTAGAAGTAGGATTAGGTAGATGAATAAGCTTGTTTCTCGAGCAATTGATTTGTAGCAGTATGTTTTCATTTCAGTAATGTTTGTTTATATTTGAATCAAGTTGTTGAAATTTGATAGAAGCATGAAGACTCCAACCCAATAGAAAAGGCCACTAGAACTGCTAGGTTCTTGGAGCCTCACAGGGAAGTCTCCATCCCCATCCAGAGCCAGATGTTGTGACCACAAAATCTTTAGATTTTGGCAGCACCAATAATTTTAATCCTTATAATTATTTTGAAGGATAAAATAATCTGGTTAAAAAACGTCCATCTCAGTGCCAAAGAGACACAAAATGACAAATTCCCAATGATTAAGTGCACCAAAGGGAGAGGCTAGAGGATACAGGCAACTTACTTATGTATGGATGTTCACCCGAGATATTTTGCAAATGTATTTTTTGAAAGATATATCGTGAAGGAGATAAGAAATGGAAGATCACTGGATTCCCATCATTATTCAATAGGTGTTTTTATGCAGCGAACTGCAAGAAAATGGAGGTGAAAATCAAAATTCCTAGATGTGGGTTTTTTGTAGAAAATACCCATTTAGCAGACAACAAGGAATTTCCTGAAAAAAGTCAACCGTTTGGGAGATTTGCTAGGTTCTCTGGATACGTTTTTTCTAGTTGCGGCCAACTAGGAGAGCCAGTTCGATTTATGTTTGTTCCACTGTCTATTTAAGTGACAGCAACATCCTACAGGGAGGATGGGTAATGGAGGTCAGTCTGATACTAGAGTTATATGATTGTATATTGTTTCCTTAAAATGTGAAATAGATGCTTTGAAATGATTATGATAAAATGAGCTCTGTTTTGTTTTAATAATTGAATTACATGTTATTCATGATTTTGTTCTATGTATGGTCTTATTCATCCATGACAGAATTCTCATGATCCACATGAAATTATCTTTAAATATCTTATGCAGAACCTGATTCATTTCTTTTATAAATTCATGCTCGTAGCCCTTTCATATGTATATTTGTTTCAACCATGTCCGGTATTATATCCTGATCTCTTTCCTATTTCTACCTGATTACAAACTATAATTCCTATCCTCTACATACTTTTAAGATGTTCTAGCCATGCCCCTTATGCATTCAAGGTGCATCTTTTAGCACTAATAGGGGGAAATCATTCTGTAGAGGCTAGAAGAGAATTAATGCAAGAGTTTCCCAAAAACCCCATTTTTCAAACAGTCAAATGCATAATTAATGTTGGTTTAACAAACGTGGAAGCAAAAATATTGGCATGGGATCATAAAAAATATAATGACTATAGGATGTCCATGACATTAATTCAAAGGGGCATATTTATCCGCAATGAATTTGAACAAATATGTAGTGGGGATAGATCGAAAGTTGATACAGATTTCTGGAAACAATGTTGTATGGAAATAGGTTTCCCGATTAAAGAGGACGAATTGTGAAACATAAAGGTTTGAAAGGAATTGATACATTCAGAGCTGTAGATAACTATTTTCAATTGGCATTTAGAATGGGGCCAATATGGGATTTGATTGAAGAGATATATAACATGTGGTATAATATTGGCATAAAAAATCAAAAGGTAAATAAAATTAAAGCAGTTGCATGGAGTAGCGGTCAAGGAGGCCCTGACGTCAAGAATTTGCTAGAAGTTATGACTATAACACCTTGGAGAGCATTACAAGGTGTGAAGGATTAAACACTTATATGTACAATTTTGGCACGTGTAAAGTCGGGTGAATTATCCATGGAGGAAATGTGCAATGAATTTGAAGAGTAAGTTTGTGGATTGGTTTATGTTTTGAAGTTCATTTTTTGAGTTTAGTATGTTTTATTAAATAAACATTATGTTATATCATTAGATATGATTGTAAACATAATTTATTTTAACATCGTGTAGTCATAAGGTTTACATGAAAATGCAAGAGGATATAGTTATAATGTTGGGGGAGAAGAGTTGGGATAATGTCAGGTGCAACTATCCAGACTCAAGCTCCATAGAGAACTTGAGAAAATTGTTTGATGCATACAAAAAGGTATGTTGATTTATGATATAATATATTTAATTTATTTGCAAGCCAATTCA
Source organism: Pseudotsuga menziesii (assembly GCA_001517045.1). NCBI lineage: Eukaryota > Viridiplantae > Streptophyta > Pinopsida > Pinales > Pinaceae > Pseudotsuga > Pseudotsuga menziesii. Next base: position 161,766 of record LPNX011139076.1, read on the forward strand.
TTTATAATTTTTTAACTTATACATATAAATTTTTTCTCAAAGATGCCATAAAAGAGTGCAGTACCAGAGTCTTTCAAAATTCATATTCAAAGAGCCAAAATAGAACGACAAAGAAGGCAACGCCTTACAAACGTCGAACTTCATGATACCCTTCATAATCATGTTTGGAATGGGTTGGACACTGTGCAATATAAAGTGTTGTTAGTGATTGTGCAATCATTGCAAATATTGTTCCTAAGAAGGATTACTCCCTAGTAATTGTAGACATCCCTCATGGATACAATATCAAAAACATTACTTATGATTTTGAGCCTTATATTTACCAATTATTCAATAAAGTGGTTTTAGGATTTATCGATGTCACAACATCACCTCTTTGGAGATTTATTTTTCCATTCAGATGTACAAGGAGGAGCAGTGCTAACAACCTTCAAGGATAAAGCAAATTCAAGGAAGCAACTATATTGGTGAGATATTGTAGTGTGTTATTAAGCATTTGAAATTAGAAATGAAATTTTTTTTTCTATAAGTTAATTAGATAATTATTTAATTATGTTACAGGAGTAAACCTAATATTCGTAGCTTGAGCAGTGATCCATTTATGAGTGATATTGAAATCATACATATTGCATGTTGGACAAATGATGAGACCTATGAATCTGTTTTAATCAATGGAAGGAGTGAAGGAGAATATAGTCAAATATTGACTTATAATGTAGTGGTTAAAAATTTGACATATGAAGAAATAGATTTGAAAGGAGAGATTGTAAACATCTACCAAAAACCACAAGCATTGATTAATTATCTCATAGATACATTTTCAAGAGAATGATATTGGGTTTTAGATTTATTCTCGGGATCATTTAGTATTTCTGATATTAAATATGAAACTAGTGTCATTATTCTATATCTATACTATATATATTTTAAATTTACATTTCATTATACTATTTAAATTTAGTTTTTTATGCATGTGATGATTAGGTACAACAATAACATGCTCCTTACAAAAAGGAATAAATTGCATATCCATAGATAATGATCCACTACAGTGCCGAAACAATTGTTCATCGAAATTTAAGCATTCCCACATAATCTATGATTCTATGGGTATGATAATTAACATCTCTTATTACCTGTAGAAATCAAAAAATATTTTTAACTATAACAAGAGAAATTTCAAGTTGAAATCTGTAGTTTAGCACCTCTTCTCGCTTCAGATAAGCTAGCTAGAAATTTCACGATTTTAAGCTTTTGTTGCTCGGATTGTTTCAATAATCGTTCATGAGATACAGTCAAAGATATCTTAACAACTTTATATTTGTCTTTATTTATCTTTAGCTCCTGCCACCTGTTTACCCAAGTCACCAATTCTCCTTTTAGTATTTTGATTTCTTCATCCTTACCTAATGCATTGGCATGCAATTTTTCAACCTTAGCTTCTAATTGAGATATCCTACTTCTAAAGGCTTGTTTAGATGTTTTTCGAAGACTCTTATAGCTTCTAGCAGGTGAATAATTTTCTGTAGATGATGGTTTAGACTCAGTTATACCTTGATATTTCCTATCCAAACCTTCTTTAAGTGAATCAACCACGGGATAGTTTTCTTTACAAATCTTTTCAACATATTCACCATCCTAAGTGATTTCATGGGTTTGAAACATATTTTCATCATCACTAACTATTTCAACTAATGGCGTTTCCTTTTTTTGTTGAAGGATTGTGGGATTTACTTTAGTAGACATACTTCTAGTGAACCTTCGAGTCGTTGCAGAGCTTGAATCTCTTTGCTTAGGTTTGAGTTAATTAAACATGATAGAATCTGTTTTTTGGGTTTTAACAACATATCAAGTTTTTGGGTAGGTATTTCATCAATTTGAACAGGCTGCGAAACAATAGAGATTTCACCCATTGTCATTTGATTACCCTTTGTCACGTTAGCACTGAAATATTTTGACAGGGTCGGTTGATTTCCATTAAACTTTGTAGGTTTCGAATCAGGTTTTAATATAGAGGCTTCACATTCAGAGAATTGTCTTCTCTTTGCCCAAGATCTAGATACAACAGGAGTCCAAAACTTGGTTGGACCAAAACCATTCTCAGCTATAAATCGATCCCAATTTCTGCCAGTTAACGACAATTTATATTGAACCAACATTTTAACTAATCCATTATGAAATAAACTATGTTCTCAATTTCATATAGTACTCTGAACTATATGTGCCATTTTTCTTAGGATATTTAACATAAATCAAGGTAAATTCAGTTTAAACCCTCTGAATGCCATTAACAACCTTAGATGATAAAATTTCACAGAAGAGAAACGCACGTCACAGGTTATGTACATGATAATTAGTTGAAGCAAGGGACGCCAATGGGGTTTTAACAAAATTTTGCAAGAAACCCGAATTTGTCATCAAACTTTGCAGGTAAGGGTAACAAAAAATGTTTCCACTTGGTCTTATCTATTTCCCCTCATTTGAACCATTTTTCTCTAGTCCGAGGTAACTATGTTGCTTTGGCTATGAAACCCTCAGAGATAATCAATCTCAAATCCCCTATCTATGCCACATTTTCCTTAAGGGATAAAGTGAATTGATGAGTTACCTCAGTGTTATTCCCATTGAATCTTCTACAAAAATTTCCCCATCCAACCTTATCGATTAGCCTAGAAGCCTCTAGCACAATATCAATCAACTCATTACCATCCAACTCGAACCTGCATAAGGGTTCCATTGTGACTGTACTGAGAAAACAATAATGGTAAGGGTATTTCCTAATGGAGATTATGCACCAAGCTAACCCTTCCTCCTGTAAAAAAAACCTTAATTTCCATACCCTACACAGCCAAGACACAACTAACTCCATTCAAAGGTTTGATAAATAAGCAAATGGTGTGAAGAACAAGACCATAATGATACGAAGAGTGAAATCATAACCCTGTACATGTATCATAAATGAGAATGACCTTTAAAATATTCATGGATGTGATGAAATGACACGACTTGTTCTTTGATAAAAAAGTGTCAAGGATACAGTGATTTATGTGTCAAATCCCAGCTGGGATAGATACCATATATTGATTTGCATGCATGCTAGTCGTAGCCAAGTTATAATTCGAATAGGTTTTGATTATTGTTTTAAGCATAGGTTTAAGCATAGTTCGATTTGCATGGATGATTTAGACATAGTTTTTGGTTTGCACATTTGTCATATCAGTTAGGGTATGATCTGAATGGTAATTCATTTAAACATAGTTATCATAGGTTTTTATTGTTTAGACATAGTTTTTATTACCGTCATGTTTTAATTCATAACAAATAAATATCAATATATAAAACATGAAGTGTGTTGTTAATATTTTTCCTAACCATTATGAATCAAATTAATGAAACCCTAATGAAATTAAAAGATTTAATCATGAGAAACTATACATAATTGAAAATCATATGCACAAGACATATCTTAGCCTTGAAATGATATCAGTAGGTTATAATCAAAATTCAACGAAGAAAACAATGATTATAGAAAGAATTGATTTTTCAGCTGCTAAATGAATTTTCAATGATAACTTCAACAATTCATCACAATATGCTTGCAATTGATTTTCGCTACTGTAATAGATGTTTCAAGATTAAGAGTAACTTCAAAATCACAGATTTTGAAGGCACTCTTTATAAATTTCTCAATAATTCATAAAGGTATATGTTCTTCACCATTTTTATTGATTAAAACAAGATAAAAAGGTGAGAAGGTTGTTGCATGCCAACAGAAACTTCGACAACTAAGATAAGAAAAAAATGGGACAACACAAGCAAAATCAGTGGTACATGATGCGCAAAATTAGAACATGGGTATAGCCTTCTCAACCATGGACAATCAGGAGCTACTGGGTATGGAATCTGAGAATATCATTACGCGGGAAATGCTTACTTTTGATCAGGGAATGCAGGAATCAAAGGAAAAATTGCCTCGACATTTGAATGTTGCTAAAACATAAGAACCAACAATCCAAAAGGAAACTATCGAGGCCATTGCATAGGAAAAAAATTCCTCAATTGAAGGTTGCTGAAACACAAGATCCAATAATCTAAAAAGAAGAAATTGGTGAGGCCTCAGAAATGGTGGGTCAAGAATCAGTTGTTGAAACACAAGAATCAGTTGTTGAAACACATGACTCATATGTTGAAACACAAGAATCAGCTGTTGAAACACAAGAGTTGGTTGTTGAAACTCCATATCTACCAACTCATGACAAACCTCTACCTAGGGAAAATAATGATAAAGAAAGGATTCAGAAACCTCTAGAGATTATTGATTTGGACACAGAGGATGAAAAGGTTCAGGAGGAGGGAAAATACATTCCTTTATTAAAAGATGAAATAAATAAATCGAAGTATCAAGATGCCTTGTGTGAGGAATGGATGATCCCCCTTACTTTACATAGGAATACCATTAAATATCTTAGGGAGATATGGGGTGAGGAGATGACCTTTCAAAAGCTTCACTGGGAAAAAATGCAAGAAGAACTGAAGGAATAGTAATAAATTTTAAGGCCATGAAGTAAGAGAAGAAGCAAATGTATGATTTAATTCAGGATTTATTAATTTATAGAGCCCCATAACCATCTTAATCAGTCTTCCTTTATGAACAATTGACTATGTTGAAGCTAAAATATCTTAAGGAAGGGAGACCCTACCAGTTTGTCACATCTTCCCAGTTTTTGGATGCTTTTGCTCAGAGTGATTTCCCTGAGCAAAATTTACATTGTGAATTGTACTTACATGAATTGGCATGCTTCATGGACCATTCATCTAATCCCGTTCCTAATATAGGAGATAAAAATATGAGGGAATTTACCTCCTTCATCACTAATAATATGAACTGGTGGAATGCCTCGTAGACCATTCGAAGAAATGAGGATACTTATACCCTTTGGATTCGAGGTGAACCATAGTCCCCTAAGGCCATAATTGCAAGAAATATACAATACTTCTCCTCTCCCTATAATATTAATCAGATAACAACACTCTGGAAAGATGTTATATCTACCTGTGTCAAAATTATATCACAACAAGAACCCTATGTAATAGACGGTAGCAAGTGCAGCTGGGAATCTTCTTCTAAGTCCATCAGAACAAGAGATCCGTATTGTTTTTAAAAATTTTAAATATGCTTTGTATCGAGTTCCTGAGTACCTTAAGTGTATTCAGACATGTGGGACGAGCTAGCTGAGATTAAGATTTAGATTCCCACTCATATGGATGCCTAAAAATAAATGTAGGAGTGTATACATGTTAACCAAGAAGGAAGAAAATAAATGTTGGGAAGACTTAGTTCCTTGCAAAGGGTATGTAAACTTTGGAGATAATCCTGAATATTCTTTGAACCTCGCCAACTTCCACAGGAAAATATTTGATTCAGATTCAGATTCATACTCACATGAAGATGTTGCATGAAGACATGCAACTGGACAATCACGGAAGAGATGTTGGGTTCTAGAAATGCCCCTTTTTGCTCACTTCTTTCTTGATCCTGTTTCCCTGTTTTCATTATTAATGTAACAAATCCACTATATTTCATAAGAAAAATCACGATCTCAAGCAGGTATAATTTATTATTACTTTGTTTTATTAATGCCTAAAGTTTGCTTGTGATTATGAATCTTGCTACCTAATTAAGATGACTTCTGACAAATTGATGAAAGCAATAGTGAGACCACAGGGAATTTAAGTGTATCAGCTTGCTGATACAGGTAGATGAAGATGTACATGGAAATTCATTACACCTTCCAGGGCTCCAATTCAGATATTTTCGGAAGCATCTCGAGTTATCCTTCCACGCGGCGAGCTGAAACTCATTTGGTATTAGTTCATTTCATATCATTGAGAGAATTGATGTTTATGAAACAGATTTTATCCCAATGTAATTCGTAATGTAACTGTTTCTATTTATGAAGTAATGATTCGACAGCCTGAATATCTTTAATATTCATGACTGTCTGAATTAAGAGGACCTGAATTGTCCTGTCTAGTATTTGGAGGAAGACAAGATACTTCACAAAGGTTAGGCTTATTTTCAAGAGAAAACTTGTAACAATGGTAGAATAATTATGTAATTGAACTTCATTCTATTAATTAAAGTGGCGGTATTTTCCTTATCTATTGTGTACAGATTTCGGGTAGTGTCTAGCGGCATCTATGTTAGAATGAAAGGGCCAACCTTCTCTCATAGTTGCCAAGTTAATTTAGCTAATTGTTTCCTTTATTTTGTTCAATGTGGAATTGCAATTAGATTTCCTTTTGAGTTGTTGAAACAATGTGAGAATTAAGCGTGGATTTCTTTAATTATATATTTTCCTGGTTTGCTAAAACAATTGATTGCATAATGCGTAGTTTCTTTTTGCAAGTGAGTGATTGATTATTGTTGTTACATTTGTGCTCTGTTGTTGTGTTTTCTCATTAATTATTTCTTTCCATAACCTCTCAACCAGTAGATGGCATGTGAATTTCTAGACTGAGAATTTGATTTCCTATATGGTTGGATATTGCAATTGTGAATTGGATCTTTTCTTATGGTCATAATTTAGGATTTAACTTCTTACAAAATCAATTTATCATTTTCATTCTTACAGCAATCATTTCTAGAATTGATATAGTAGAGGCATTTTGAACTCTTTTAATATTTTGGCAGTCAATTTAGTGTTTGAAGTTGGATTGAGCAATGAGCAAAGCATAGAGTTAATAATTAGGTATATTGGGTAACTTCTAGTTGATTGATTAGTTACTGAATGTTTATGCGTATATTTTTATTGATTTCCTTTGACATAACTAGACTTCCTTGGGTTGAAAATTAATATTGAGCACTTTGTTTATTAATTAATAGGAAATTATAGTAACCAACAGACCCGCAAGACACAAACATACCAGTGTCTGAAGGTACTCACACGATGGAAGGATTTTGTATTTCAAGTAATGAGTTCCTAAATCCATTAAAAACCAAGAAAGTCAACATTGGATCTCTAGAGAATCCAAAGTTCACCAATATTGTATATTATTGGGATGACAAAACTTTTGGGAATATCATGGACCTATTGCATGAATTCCAGGATTTGTTCCCTACAAAATTTTAAGAGATGAAGATATCATTAAATCTTGACGCAAATCGTGTGAAGCAGTGACCATAATAGCTAAATCCATGGTATAAAGAAAAGGTCAATACATAATTAAATTGAATGCTAGATGCGGTTATCATAGAACCGGTTGAAGAATCTGAGTGGATAAAACTGATAATAATGCAAGATAATAAGACTACTGGTGAAGTACACATTTGCATCGACCTTAGAAAATTGAATGACGCATTCTTACATGATCCATTTCCAACTCTATTTACATATGAGGCATTAGAAATTGTAGGGGGTCAATAAGTTTATTCTTTTACTGATGAGTTCTATGGCTACCATCAGATCAGAATCATGAAGGAAAATCGACACAAGGAAACTAGCTGAGTGGTGATGTTTTCAATACACGGTAATGCCCTTTTTAATCAAGAATTCTCCATCTATCGTTTCCAAGATAGTAGTTGTTGCTTTCAAGAATTTTATTCATAAGTTTCATGAGCTCTACTTCGATGACTAGAAAATGTTTGGGTCATAAAGGATCACATTAACAGACTCATGATGATGTTGGAATGGTTTTGATAGTATCAAATTTCGTTGAACCTAAAGAAATGTATCTTTTGTGCCCCATTTGGAATTATGTTGGTCCATGTAGTTTGTTGTCATGGAATCCTGGTCGACCCTGCTAAAATTACGATCATTATCGGCATACTGGAAGATAAGTTGGAGCCAAGTGTTGCGATAGAGAAGTACATGACAGTGAAGGATGATTAAATTCATGAAATAGAGGTGCTGGAATAGTTCTATATATATATATAGATAGATAGATAGATAGATATATCCAGTCCTAAGGTCCTCTGAAAGTAATCCCATAATCCTGGAGCAGTTACATGTTGCAACCCTCTAATTGAATATGTCATTATGGGAACTGGGAAGATTGTTTCAGTGATGGAGAACTACAGTCGCAAAAATGAAGGTCAGAGAGGGCACATTGGTCAGTTGGTTTAGAGAATCAAAATATTGTTCATAAGAAGAAGAAAAAATTCAAAGAAGCAGAGCAGAAAGCTAAGACCTAGGAGGAGAAAAGGCACTGGCTCAACGCAACTGTAACAATTGCTTGCAACAATTTTACTGATAAAGGCATTACCCATGAGATGTTTGTAAAATACAAAGTGCTTCGACTTGGATATATTGGAGAGAACCTCAACAAGAAATTCGCGGAGTTGGAATTACAAGTCATGCCCAGTACACCTCCAAACGTACTAGAAGAGAGAAGAAAAGTAGCAACAAAATCTACGAAGAGAATAGAATAGGCGGAGGAACTTTCTGCCAAAGTAGTCGAGAAAGTTTCTTAGATGTGGGAAGCTTTGATTGACGATGAAGAGTGAGAGAAAGTCACGTAACAGCTGCACACTGCAAAGATAGAGGTGAACCAGATGAAGAATGAGATGAAGAAGCTTCCATTAGTAGATAAAATGGCTAAGTCTCTCGACATGAAGAAAATACAATAACATGTAGCAACAATGTGAACACAACAACAAAAGAGGAATGACAGGGTTGCAGAAATTCAAGCAGAGGAAGATAAAGTTATAGGTATCATTTAACCGGTACACCAAAAAGTGCGATAAGCAATAGATTCAGCAGGAATTACAACTTCGGAACACATCAATTCTATTAATCTATAGCAGTAATCTAGGGACTAAACACAGTCTCATCAAAGATTAATAACAATAAGGCATGAAAATGGTGTAATTGTGCTACAAAATGAGTAGCCACTCTGTATATTCACACAAAGAATGAGTAATACAATACAATGATCATGCTGCAAGCATGAATGACAAAGCAATTCAAATTCCCAAGGAGGTCATTCGAATTGAAAGAGTGAGTCTAGCTTAACTGAATGTAAGCCACAATCAACACTCAAGTTAACCACTGATCAAAACCCTAATTGACTCAACTAAGCCCTAACTGAAGTCAGAGTGCAATACATGACTAATTCTAACTGAAAGTAGCTCAGACACATGTCACTGCAATCTAACCAACAAGTGGTAGCGTATCAATGACTCCAATGAACCCCGATGGGGTTAACTGAAGTGTAACTGACCATCAGAAGTGGTTGGAGGCACCCCTATTGACACCAGTTCATTAAATAATCAATATTTAATTAATTTAATGAAGGAATGCACCTTCACTAATTTTTTTAACTGATTGTAACCATCAGTTAGCAATATGGGGCATTAATGACACTCAGATCACCCCTGGAGTGCTCCAGTTAGCCTCCCTGAATGTAGGAGAAGGCTAAGTTAGCCTCCTTGACTAAAGGTAGGCGTGGGAGTGATCTTGCTGATGTCACCTAGTGCTCCTTTGATGTCAATTAAGTCAATAAAACTTAGGATAGTGGTTTAACTAGGCCAAATTGACCAAAAAGAGTGTGTATGGTGGTAAATGTCTCCAACACCCCCCCCTTAAGCTATACTCAAGAGGAGTTAGAAAAAATAAAATGCATAAAAATTCTAGGGCCCCAGAAAATAAAGCCATAGGTCACCATGTACAATGTTGAAACTGAAACAATGCTCAAAAACAAACTAAGTGAGGAAAAGAGGGAAAACCCAATGGGAAAAACCCCCCCTCAAGCTGAACACTGAAAGTAATCTGATCACCCTGATGGAATCACCCCCAATAGTGAATGGAGGTAAGTGAACTTCTTTTTTGAAAATCTCTTGGTGAAGATATCTGCAATCTGCTCATCAGTTGAGCAGTATTGCAGAATGATGGTCCTATCATGCACTAGCTCCCTGATGTAGTGCATGTGAATCTCTACATGCTTGGTCCTCTTCCTGGTAACTGGATCTGTGGATATCTTAATAGCACTTTGATTGTCACAAAATAGAATAGTGGACAAAGTACTACCAAGATCAAACTCTGAAAGAATGCCTTGCAGCGAAACTTCTTGGATGCAAGCATTCACCACTCCTCGATACTCAGCCTCTACTGAAGATAATGCTATGGAAGCCTGATTTTTGCTAGACTAGAAAATGGGGCCACCACCAAACATGAATACATATCCAGAAGTAGACTTCTGATCAATAGAATCACCCACCCAATTAGAATCTATGTATCCAACCAGCTCTAGCTCGGAGTCTGCAGCATAGTGAATGTCGTAGGTCTTGGTTCCCTGAATATACTGGAGGATCCTCTTGGTTTCCTTCCAATGAATATCATGAGGCTGCTACATGTATATTGATACAGAATTCATGGCATAATAGACATCAGGCTGAGGATGTGTCAAGTACAACAAGCTACCAATCAGCTGTCGACAGATAGTGCAGTCCATGGGAGGTGTGCTTTTTCCTTCTTCAAGGTTTATCCCTGAAAGGAAAGGGAATGGTGCAAGCCTACATTCAGCCATGTTAAACTTTACTAACATGTCTGATATGTATTTGGACTAAGTGACCATTATCCTATCATAATTTTGCTCAATTTCGAGCCCCAAAAATTGTTTTAGGAGCCCCAAATCGCTCATTTCAAAGGCATTATGGAGAGCAATTTTGATGGCTGAAATAGAAGCAACTGTGCTACCTGTTATTAGTAATTCATCAACATATAAAAAAATAATAATAAAATGACCATCAAAGTGTTGTATATACACATTTTGGTATGATCTACACCTTTGGAAGTTTTACGAGAGAAGGAAGGCATCCATCTTGGAATACCACTCTCTTGGGGCCTGTTTTAACCCATATAGTGACTTCTTTAGCTAGAAAACCAAATATGGATCAGAGATGTAACCCTCAGGTTTCTTCATGTATATCTCCTCATGAAGATATCCATGCATAAATGCTGACTTAACATCCATATGATTCACTTCCCAGTGCTTAGATGCTGAAATTGCCAAAACTAGGTGGATGGAGTCCATTTTTGCAACCAGTGCAAAAGTATCATGGTAGTCCACACCTTGGACCTGAGAGAAAAAATTTTCCACCAGTCTTGCCTTATATTTGTAGGTGCTTCCATCAGTAGCAACCTTGGTCCGAAACACCCACTTGTATTGAACCAATTTCCTTCCCAGAGGAAGAGAAACTAGCTCCCAAGTAGTGTTTTTCTGAAGAGAATTCATCTCTTAATCCTTGGAAACTTACCATATCGGATCCTTCCGAGCATCGTAGTAGGATTTTGGGTCTGAACTAATCATCAAATAACAATTTTTTGACAGCAAATTATCAATACAAGAGAGCGCAATACCTGCTCTTTGGAAATCAGACCAGGTTCTCCTTGGATCATCCGGATTTCCAATGTTATCTCCTACAAAGGAGAGTGTCTGTCGGGCCCATGTGGGAAGATGATTTTGTACTTAAGGTTCTAATTCAGCATCTGATGTTTGCTCCACACTGATATCAGAAATCAGAGGATCCAAATCAGGGTCATCACCCCCAATTTCATCATCCAAATATTCAGTAGAATAGGAAGGAAATTCGATAGTTTTCTCCTTCACTAGTTCCACCTCCTAAAGAGGCTCATCAAAATTGACACTTCTCTCGATGATGATATGTTTTGTTTTGATATCCAGTAGCTTGAAACCTTTTGATTCATCAGGATACCCAATAAACATACATTCTATGCTTTGCAGTTGCAAAGCCCTTCTTTTATCAAGTGGAATTTGGGCCCATGCAGTGGACCCAAACACCCGCAGGTTCGACACATCCGAATTACGTCCGAAGTATGCTTCAAAATGGGTATTCCCTTCCATGGATGAGCGTGGAACTCTATTCTAAATGTATGCTACATCATGCATGGCTTGAGCCCACAAATTTGCATCCAACTTCTTTGATTCCAACATACAGGTGGTCATCTCCTTGAGAAACCGATTCTACCTTCTCGCTACACCATTCTACTGGGGAGTGTAGGGAATTGAATGTTGGACCTGAATACAACTTTGGGAGCATATGTGCAGAAACTCATTACTGAAATACTCCCCGCCATTATCAGATCTCAAGATCTTGATCTTAATCCCAGAGATATTCTTGATCAAGGCCTTCAGTTTAAAAAAGTTTTCACATACTTCAAACTTCTTTTTGAGAAAGAAGACCCATGTGTACCTTGAAAAATAATCAATAAAAGTCAAAATATACCTTGATCCATTCATGTATGTGACAGGCATTGGACCACTGATATCAGAATGTATCAGCCCCAATATGCATGTATCTTTGTTTGCCTTCCCCCGATCGTGCTTGTGCTCAGGGTGTTTTCCAACCACACAGCCCTTGCAAATTCCAGTGGTTGCCTTGATGACCAGGAGGCCTTCAACCATGGATTTTTTCTATAATTGATGCAAATATTTGAAATTTAGATGGCCAAACCTTTCATGCCATAGCCTACTAACTTCATTTCCATGAGTTAGCAGTGTGGTGGGATTTGCATCCACCACAAAGTGGGAGAACTCATAGGCTTTTGCATGATGGTTTGCAAGGCCTTTAGCAATGAGTTTCCTGGATGAAAGTTTCGTTATCTCAACATCATCCGGGCTGAAAGATACTATCTTAGGCACTGATGTATGTGTCATCTGATAGACACTAAGGAGATTTGATGCCAGATATGGTACATACAAAACATTTGAAAAATAGGCATTCTCAAGATCAACCGTACGTTGTCCTTCTGAAATGATGGTGGAGTCATCTCCCATGTGGATGGGGATGGATTTTCCAGTCTCCAAGGATTAAAAGGAGTATCTTTCATCCATCATGTGGTTCAAAGCTCCAGAATCAATCAAGAGTGCTTTGGACTTTGAAGTGCTTGCCATGAGGGCATGACCTTTTTCATGTTGTGGTTCTCGATCTTGCTGATCTCTCCTTTGAAATATTTCTGGAAGATTGATGTGATTTCTCTCAAGGAGAGAGGTAGCTTCATCAAGCTTCTTCCTCATGCAGGCATGTTCAGGGTGGAATCCCTTCCCGTAGTATGAACACTTGACTTTTTCCTTTCCATGATGCCCTTTCCCTTTGTTCTTCCTTGAGTCGAAAGACTCATCATGCTATTGGTTTTCAACTTTAGGATTAGGAGTTTCGAATTTAGTTTTTGGGTTCTTCTGCTGCTTTTCTTTGCCCTTCAGATATTTGGGTCCTGAGACATGGAGGGATTGACCATGGGAGGATCTGATGATCCCTATATGGACAAGCTTATCATGTTCACTTGTTAGGGACTCAATGAAGGCATTGAGTCTAGGCATCTTCCATCCAGGGGTTGTGAGCTTCCCTGCATGGAATGTAGAGACAAAAACTAAATAATCAGCTCCAAGTTTCGAGAGTATGGTGAGGATGAGCTGATCATCCTCTTTCTCCACTTTTCATTGCTTCAATAGTAAGACAATGTGCTTGAACTTTGTGAAAAAGTCATTCAAGGTATTGAAATTGGAAGGCTAGAGAGACATCAATTCATTTTCGAGCTGGTAAACTCTCAAATCATCTTTCTTTCCATACAGGGCTTCCAATTTGTCCCAAATTTCCTTTGGAGTCTTCAATACTGAAATATGGAAAAGAAGATCCTGGGAAACAGAGAAGCACAAGAATCCGAATGCTTCATCCTTCTTGTTCGAGAATCTTGATTTGTCTATTGTAGAACTTGGCTCTTCTTCAGTGTCCATGGTGACCCTATAGAGTCCTCTAGAATGTAGCTAGATATCCATGTCTCCTTTCCATGAGTGGAAATTGAATGGAGGCAAAAGATCTACGAAAGAATCCATTTGAATCTGCTGGAGTGAATGCTTTCACCTGTCAAAAACTTGAAAATCACAATAGAAAGGGAAATGTAAGGTTGGATAGCCTACACATTTTAGGCTTTCATCACACCCAGCATAGTCAATCAAACAAGCTTGATCAACAAGTTCTTTACTTGGGGTATTAAGTGGTAAGCCTTGGCTTCTGTTGCAATGATGGATTTTTGAGCTATTGCTCAATTTTCATGCAAGATCTGTCAAAAACCTTGTTTTTGAGAGATCTGAGATTCATCTCACTGTGAGATCTGATACCATATTAATTTGTCATAGTAATCTAGGGACTAAACACAGTCTCATCAAATATTAATAACAATAAGGCATGAAAATGGTGTAATTGTGCTACAAAATGAGTAGTCGCTCTGTATATTCACACAAAAAATGAGTAATATAATACAATGATCATGCTGCAAGCATGAATGACAAAGCAATTCGAATTCCCAAGGAGGTCATTCGAAATGAATGAGTGAGTCTAGCTTAACTGAATGTAAGCCACAGTCAACACTCAAGTTAACCACTGATCAAAACCCTAATTGAATCAATTGAGCCCTAACTGAAGTCAGAGTGCAATAAATGACTAAGTCTAACTGAAAGTATCTCATACACATGTCACTGCAAGCTAACCAACAAGTGGTAGCACATCAATGACTCCAATGAACCCCGATGAGGTTAACTGAAGTGTAACAGACCATAAAAAGTGGTTGGAGGCACCCCTGTTGACTCCAGTTCATTAAATAATCAATTTAATGAAGGAAGGCACCTTCACTGCTCTGTTTAACTAATTGTAACCATCAGTTAGCAATATGGGGCATTAATGACACTTAGATCACCCCCGAAGTGCTCCAGTTAGCCTCCCCGAATGTAAGAAAAGGCTAAGTTAGCCTCCTTGACTGAAGGTAGGCATGGGTGTGATCTTGTTGATATCATCTAGTGCTCCTCTGATGTAAATTAAGTCAATAAAACTTAGGATAGTGGTTTAACTAGGCCAAATTGACCAAAAAGACTATGTATGGTGGTAAATGTCTCCAAACAGTTCCAAACTTGTGGAAAATTTGAAGAAAGATAGAAGCAGAAGTATGGGAAGAGACTGAGCAGATAGTGAAAATATTTCAGGATTTTCAAAGTAAGGTTGTAACAACGGAGGTTTTAGACTAATGTGGCTCGATATGACCCACATGTGAGTGTTGGGGGTCTGTTGCCCCTGGGAAAAGTTAAGCAGAATTCAACTAGAATTCTGTTTGGAAAGATAAAGAATCTGGTTGCAAGACATAAAATAAGAGCTATGACAAAAGAAGAGCTACGATGGAAGAGAAGTTATGAAAGAAGCAGTTGCAACAGAAAGATCAACGATGAGAGTAGACACAGTGGAAGAAACCATGACTGAAGAAAAATAGAGCAATTGAAAAGGACAGCTCGATTGATCATGGGTAAAGAGTTAGTTAGAATAAAGCACGCTTTTGGTAAATAAAGGATAATTGTATTTTGGGTCGATAGTGCCTATTTTCAATTGTAACTGAATGTACGAAAATAGAAATGAAAACCTATCAAATAATAGAAAAGATTCGGTTGATCAGGACAGGTAGAATCTTATAGAAGGGAGAACCCAAGATGTGTACGGGCCTGACGCTGGTTATCAATTGTTTTGTTAGCTAAGGATTCAGTTGGTTGGTTAAGTCACTGTGTAGGTAGAGAAGATAAGAGTAGAGTTTTTTTAGCTGGAGGAACGATCCAATATGTGTGTGGATTGACGAAGGAGTGAAGAAGAGAGGAAATATCCACACACAAAACCAAAGAGCATGAGGGAAGAGAAGTATGTATGAGTTGTAAATAATACCTAGAGAAGAGTTTGTAAGATGAGTGTGTATACAAAAGGTGCTAACATATTTCTCATGCCATATGAAGATATCCTTTGTGGTTTTACCATATGGGTTTCCACATTAACTATTGTCTCTGTGTGTCATTGATTAATGTGTTTATTTCTATTGCATGTATGTTGTGAATAAGTAGATTTGAATATGTCACACCACATATGTTTATGAAGAATCCCATATATGTGCATGTCGCACTACTTATTGAACGAATCTGTGATAAGGTTGTTATGTTTATTATCGGAATATATGTTGACTAGTAATTAGAATTTTATCTTGAATGAATCGACGAGGGATAATACGTATAATCCTCGACTTCAGTCAAGTGCTGTGATAAGGTACCGTGAGAATAGAAACCCCCACCTAACTGTAGAAACCTGGTTCTAGCAATTCCCCATAAGATATCTCGGGTGATACTGCATCTGTGTCGCAGGTGCTGCTGGATGAGACCTTCTCTGTCGGGATGATATATGGGACTTTGTTGATGACTGAGGATCTAAACCTAGGTCAAACGGAGGTAGAAGCAAGCAATCGACAACAACAATACCCATAATTTCATTAATTGTCATGTTTCCCAAGTAACACATAATTATATCCATGTCATTAAAAAAAATCAAATTATGATTTCTAATGGGGTAGTATTCTCTAAAATCTCACATGTTTTACATTTAAATGGGGAGGGGGTGTGGTATTTCTTTGGGTCTTAAGTGGCTAAGAACATTAGATCCATTCCCATGAATTTCCTATAATTATAAATGAGTTTTCATAAAGATGGAAATTCCTACATGCTCAAAGGTCTAAAAGTATTCTCTCACGAAATAGTCATCTCCCACTATATTAAGAAGATTATGAAAAAATGGTCGTTCTCACATTATTTCACAATTACATGCTATTAAAATATTTGGAGATACTTTTCATGTAGTTTATATAGATTTGGTATTAGTAGTGGACAAACAAAAAAATGTCTTTAAACATCCCCAAGAATTGCCACCCTCATATGGAGAGCATGATCATAGCATCCTGCTACTTCATAGTAGCCTAACATTGAGGGTGCACCCATATTGTCATCATTTTTCCCAAAAGAATGGACTTGAAAAGGTTCTATAAGAGATATTAGTTGTTGGTACCATCTATCCTAGTACTAGCCCCCGCTCTTCTTTGGCTATCATGGTTCTTAAAAAAGAAGGAACTCATCACATGTGTCTTGATTTTCAAGATATTAACAACATGAAGTTCAAATATAAAATTCCCATTCTGATAATTGGTGACCTCTTAAATAAGCTACATATAGCATAGTTCTTCACCAAACTTGATCTTCACTTTAGTTATCACCAACTTTGCATGAAGGAAGTCAATATTCCAAAACCTACTTTCCACACTCATGAAGGTCATTACAAGTTTTTGGTGATGCCTTTTGGTCTTTGCAAAGCATCTTCCACATTTTAGAGCCTCATGAAACACATCTTTAAACCCCACTCTCTGTTCTTTTTTCCTTGTCTTCTCTGATGATATAATGGTATACAACAAAACTTGTGTGGCACATGTGGATCAGGTCTTGCAACTCATCAATAATCACTAGTTGATTCCCAAGCATTCTAAATTCTTTTTTGATCCTTAAATTATTGAGGAAAAAAAATATTGGCCATATCCCAAAACCCTCAAAATTTTGTATGGAACCAAGTATGCCACCTTTCATGGAAGAGATAAAGGGACTTTACCTCTATACTCTATGAAATAATATAAAAATAAGGAAGGTTTCTTGACTTTTAAATTGTTGATTGAGGTCTAGACCTTGATCGAGGGTTTTAAAATACCTCAATTGAATTCAAGAGATTTTAGAGGCCCTCAATCAAGGTCTTATTTTTAAATAAACCATAAATTATGGTTTTTATTCTTAATCAAGGTTTAAAACTTTAATAGGGGACTTAAATCCTCGTTTGAGATAATTGCACTTATCAAGGATCAACAAAGACCATTTCTACATGACCTAGTTTCCAAAAAGTGAGACACGTATTCATGGATTCTCCTAGCCATGAAACGCAATGCATAAACTTCTACGACACCTTTGAATACAAATT
The DNA here is from genome assembly GCA_001517045.1 of Pseudotsuga menziesii. Lineage (NCBI taxonomy): Eukaryota > Viridiplantae > Streptophyta > Pinopsida > Pinales > Pinaceae > Pseudotsuga > Pseudotsuga menziesii. The sequence continues at coordinate 179,596 of LPNX011139076.1, forward strand.
TCATCACTCTAGTCACTTTATGGTCATAAGATTGAATATTTTTAACATATTCTTAGTATTCCACAAAATACTTCGACATAGACAGTAGTGTCGAAATTGCTCCACTAAAATTTCCATTAATTCATATAATTTACAGGGAATTTGGCCAAAACGATTTCATGTAAACATTCAAATAGATACATATCCTTTAATATTTCAACATCTTCATCCAAACAATCACATTCTTGGAAAGAATATCCATGGATATCTACTTATGATCCAATCATTCAACTTAGCTTATGACATCTTCCAATGCATTTCCACTTCTCTCCAGTTATTAAGGTCCTAGCAATGGAACCATGTTGTTGGCTCTTTTTGTGACCGAGGGTATGTATTCTAGTATGGTTGCATATTCAACCTTCCAAAAGATTGAGGTCTCACCCAAAGCATGTTGAATTGTTGTCAATTAATTAATATATAAGGCAATTGGAAATGCTAAAAGTACATATTCAATTAGTTAATCTTTAATTACATTCATTCAAATAGGAAGGAAACCATTCATTTAAATCACACATAAGAGTAGATATATCATCCAAATAGGAAAAACACATGCAAAACAATCGTGTAACTTCATTGTATTAGCATAAAATGTTTTAAATATAGGCCTTGTCCTTACAAGAAATTAGCAGAACACATAATTCAATATAATCTTTAAAATTTAATAGTGAGAAAACTCTAAGAAAAAGAAGAATATTAGCGGAACCCACATTTATAGCCTAAGTGAGGCATATAATGAGCATCTATATGAATCTAGACCTAACAACTATAATCCACTAATTACAAAAGGATTATATGTGTTTGATCTAAACGAGTAGAGGCTTCTTGGTCATTAGTTCATAGATGGCCGACTACTTTGCCCGTTATCGACATACTTATACCTCTATGGATCAATGTATCATATGGATCATTTGGATTTGCTAAACTTTAATCCATGTCTCTATTCTTTGGTCAAAAGTTAGCCACAACAATAGATCTAGGGGTTTTTATTCCATTGTATTGATGATCGAGATTAAGTTTGTTTTGGAGAAAGGTGTAAAAGAGAACTTTTAAAGATCATTAGAGTGGAGTAAAACTAAACCTATGGAAACTTTCATTTTCAACCCAAAAAATTGTGAGTTTTTTTTATTTCTCTTTCCTTTCATTTCTAGTTAGTTTGATTTCTCTTGGTTAATGCGATTTTCTTTTTGTTATACTATTTATTGTAAACTCTAAGAAAAGTAACATAATTAATCTTTTTGTTAAGGTGGTTTACCATTTGTTAGAGAGCTAGATTACACATGTTACTTACAATATTTTAAAGTTGGGTGGGGAGGGTAACAATCATTCCTCCCAACCACCCAAGCTACAACAAATAGACAACATAATTAATCTATAATGCTAGATATCTAATTATAAATAAAATCTCAATTAATCTAATATTTATCTGCGAATACATTTTTCCTCTCTCCTTAGGTATGCTAAATGACTAATTAAAAATAAAATCCCAATTAATCTAATATTTGTGTAGAATACATTTTTCATCTCTCCTTAGGTTTATTGTTTTTCCCATGGTGACTCCATTGTTTTCTTCTTCTAGGAAATTCTAACTAGAAAAACTAAAGATAATAATAGAATTTCTTTACACAACTAGAATTCCTATCTTAAAAAGATTTATGAATCCCCTAATGGCATAGATAACTTTGAAACCCTGCTCGCAACGGAAGAAGTTTTCTCATTAGAAGACATAGATTTTGGGGTTAAGCGTCTAGCAAATAGAAAAGCTAAGGACATCGAAGGTTACCCAGCATAAATCTTAAAAATTGGAGGTCATGTCCTCAACCCTCACATCCACAAGATTTTCAATTAAGCGGTCAAGCAAGGGTTCCCTAAACCTTGAACTCAAAGCCTCATTATCCCTATTTTTAAAAGTGGGGATACAAACAACCCCTCTAATTACCGAACAATTATGATTAGCCCTCTCTTAGCCAAGTTGTACGGTATTATTTTGGAAAAGAAGATCAACATTTGGCTTGAAAGTGAAGGTAAGCTGGCTAAAGGCCAAGCGGGTTTTAGAAATCACTCTACAACGGACCATCTCGTTACGCTTAGGATAATTATGGAGTAGTGTCGTAATAATAAATCCAATCTCTTTTGTTTCTTCGTGGACTTTAGAAAGGCTTTCGATACGGTACCCAGAAATAACCTATGGAATATATTAGAAGAGCTAAAGGTTCCTTTCGATTTGAGAGCCACCGCAATAAGGTTATACGAGAATTTCATTGCTTAATTTAAGACCAACGAGGGATGGTCGAAAAATATTAAGTGTAATATCGGAGTTAAACAAGGTTTCCCCCTCTCCCCCACCCTTTCTGGCATTTACATAGATAAGCTAGAAGGTTGTTTAGAGGAAGCAGGCTGTGCTGGTACGATCTTAGCTGGAATAGTCATCATCCTTCTTCTCTACGCTGACGATATTTTTCTTCTGGCAAGGTGCCCCTCTGATCTTGATAATCAACTAAGACTTCTAAAGGATTTTTTCTCTACCATGGGTATGACTATTAACACTGACAAAACAAAAATTATGATTATCAAATCCAAGAAGGACACTTCCGCTAATTTTGTATATGACAATAGAAACTTGGTGGAAGTGTCTTCTTACAAATACCTAGGAATTGATATTCATCACAAGCTCAACTGGAACTATAGCATTAAGAAAAAGATTAATGGAGGGTGGAATGCTTATTTTGGTCTTGAAAATAATTGTAAAGAAGCAAACCTTGTGTTGTGGGATAAAAAGAAGCTCCTCTTTGAAACTTTAGTCATTCCTGTTATCTTGTATGGGTGTGAGGTTTGGGGATGCAGCATCTCTATAGAATCATGGAGAAAGATTGAGCAAATCCAAAAGCGTTAAACATATAACCTCAAAATTAAAAGCAATCAACCCTACCCTATTCTCCTTATAGAAGTGGGTCTTTCCCCTATTGAGAGCCTAGCTATGACTAGGCTCCTATTATACAAGCACAAAATCAATAACATGGGAGACCATAGACTTCCTAAACTAGCTTTAAAGTCCAGCCAAAATTACCTAAGGCTCAAGTGAGGTTGGTATATGGATACCAGGGCTTGATTAAACTGTTGGGAGATCGACAAAAATGTTGCATTGCAAAATATAAATAACATTAAAAATATTGTCACTTCTAAGTTTATGGAGAAAATGTGGTGTGAGAAAGATTTAGAGGATAAATGAAAATTAAAGTATTATAAGGAGGTCATCAACCCTACTCTAGAAGATCAAAAGTATCTCTCGGTTTTAAGTAGTTCAAATAAAAAAATTAATATAGCCAAGATAAGAACGAACTCTCATGAGCTTCATAGTGAAACTGGTCATTGGGCAGTTCCTAAAACACCATGGGTAGATCCTAAAACACCATGGGTAGAAAGGATCTATCATCTCTATGAGAATATGAACATTGAGGATGAAAAACACTTCCTCTTAGAATGCCCTGCTTACACCCACATTAGATCTCATTTTCATAATCTTTGTTGTAATCCTGACCTTCCTAGCCTTTTAACTTGTCAAAATTATAGTGAGCTCACGACGTTTCTCTCCAAGCTCTTTGACCATAGAAATACAATTTTAAAACAAACTAAATAATTCATTTCTTTGGGTGCGATAGACCAAAGTTTGGTGTGTGTGGACGTTAACCATTATCATCATCATCATCAACATGATTCTCACTATAACTATCATCATGCTATATTTTTTCTTAAAATATAAGTAAAAGTTTTCCTATAAATTTTATTATAAAAAATGGTTTTATAACTTAATATTTATTTTGATAGAGTTTTTATTTGAGATTTGGGGTGTATTACAACCTAATCTTTTTCATCCAAGTATGAGGATAAGACAAGTGTACTCCGAGATTACTAGATTGATTCTATGGTATTCGTTCAAAATTAGAAACAAACAATTATAAAAAAATAAATAGATAACACGAAGAATGTTTCATAAAAATAAATAACAAAAGAATATAAGTGATAACATGGAGTTAAACATTAATAAACCATTTAACTAAAGAAAATAAAATAAAATAAAAATATTTTATCTCACATCTACTACCAATAATATTATTAAATTAATTTTGTCATTTAAATATATTTATTTCACGTCTTGCCTAGCTATCAACAACTTACCTAGAGGAATGTAGGAAAGGCGAAGATAGCTGAATTATCAGTCTTGCATATCATATCGAGACGGTGGAATTGGAAGTAAAGTTCTGGATTTGGACTAAAAATGTCCATCAAGTGAATCACATTGTAAAATCCAATTGGATTGTAAAGTCAATGTGTGTGATTCCAGAAGCAAAGGTTGGAGCTCTCAGCAATGCTATTGAATCTCTCCACTGCTCTGCTCTAGGCTTGGAATCACTGCCCGAGCACCTTCTGCGCAGGGACGCACCGCAACACTCGGGATCCGGCAGTAGAAAATATTAGTAATATTGGTACCCAAAACCGCGTTAACTAACAATCATGATTTCCTTACCCTCCCTCCCTCCCATCATATCACCTTTCGTAATTTGCATGATCTCAACGCAGTGCCAACGTTGACATATCTCTGTGTGGAGCCTTGTCGTCTACTCCGCTTCCATGAAAACAATACATAATTACAGTCCACTGTGCTGCTCTGTCATGATTTTACTCACTCAAACGGGTTTGTGTACAGTCGCGTAATCTAAAAGTAAAGTTGAAAAGCATATAATCCAAGAATTCTCATGATTAATGCTCCATAAAAAAAAGGTGCTTCGCTTTGTTTTACTGGATATCGCACGGACGTTGGGCAGCTTCATCGTGGAAGCAGAGACTGAAAATTTTGTAATTATGTTTGGACTCCAGCTGTGATATTGCACTTCGCAACTTAATCTGGAAGAAAGAAAATTACAGTATATATTTATTATGATACCCAGTACTCCCTTAAAGAGCTTGTTCTTGATCGATGTAAGAGCTTCTAGTCTGCCTAATTGGTAGAATTTTAGAATTAATATAATAGAAGAGATACACACATCGGTTGTTGAAAAAAAAAACTCTGGGGTTTCTCTTAGTTGGTTGTAGATTGACGCACACAACTGCAATTGGGCTTAGAGATTGTGTGAGTAAGCTTCATTAGGTTTTTGAAATTGAGCAGAATTATAAGCTTTCCTAATGGATTCCCTTAGCAATATTATGGATTACAATGCCAGAAAGAGAAATCGAAGCAGAGAGGAGACGAAAAGTCCAATGTACAGAGGTGTGCGTCGCCGGACATGGGGGAAGTGGGTGTCCGAGATTCGACAACCGGGAACAAAGACTAGAATTTGGCTGGGATCCTACGACAAACCAGAGATGGCAGCTCGAGCCTACGATGTTGCTGCCCTCTTCTTGAAGGGAAAATCGGCGTTGCCCAATTTCCCACACTTAATTCACACGCTTCCAAGACCGGCTTCTTTGGATCCCGCAGATATCCAAAACGCAGCTGCACAAGCGGCTCTTTCACTGAACCCACACTTCCCCTCGGAATGCTCTGTATCACCCATTATCGTCGGGGGATCAATGGAAACTGCAGCTATTGATGATGGTGGGCATGAAAATAGCTGGCAATCCAAACAATTGAATAACGTCCAAGAATCCGATCCTGATTCTGATTTTAGTTATTTTAGGCATCACATTGATGATGAGCCGGAGAAGGGTTCTTCACTCAATTTAAGAATCGGGACGGACCATGATGAATGTCCCTTCTTGCAGCTCTATGAAGAGTTACAGCAATTCGATACCCCAAATTCCCCAAACTGGATAGTGAATATGGCAGACGCTCTCCTTCTCACTCCCCCTCGTCTGTACGACCACCATGAAGATGAGGATTGCCATTTTGATGTTGAGGACTGTATTGAGCAAACAGGCGGTTTCGCAGTTCTTTGGAGCATTTTTTAAACACTCCTTCACCAAAGGATATTATATACCAATAGAATGTAGGTACTGTCATTTTGTTTTGTTGTCTCACTTGGAAGATGATTGTTATATAATATCATTGAGAGTGAAGATGATTATGATATAATATTACTGAGAGTATTAGGGCTGTATTATTTCATATTTAAATGGTTATGGTTCTGATCCTACTTAATACTTTTTTTAAGTTAAGTTAGTTAAAATCGATAAGAAAATATGTTTTGGGCGAGGAGAAATGATAGCTACCCAATGAAATATTAAATGTATTTTTTTTCAAACTATTATATTTAATTTTTTTTACATTTTACCGTTTACATAGAGACAAAAATTACTAGAATCTACCATGAATATTTATTCTTCATAAACATTTATATTTTGAAAAAAACGTTGAAATAAACCACTTAAAAAAACGCGATGATTTGTTTGGTTAAATTCCTTGGTTTTAAATTAAGTAGGTAATGTGTACTAAACCTAATTATTCATGTGCTTTGATTATGCAGTGGCATAATCAAGGTGCTACATGATGGGAAGAATAAGCAATCCAGATAAGTTCAGTGGGGCCTTCCGCCGGGCAGCACAGTGAATCTGAATTGCAATAAAAATGAGATTGCTTATTATTTAAGTGGTTGAGTCAATGACGAGGTCCTTAAGAAAGAAAAAACCAATGGCACCATAAGAATGAGAGGTGATTTTTATTAACGTTCTGAGGGTATGAAATTTATGAAATGAAGATATTTATTTGAAAGTACCTATATATATCATTTTGCAAGGGACGACAAATGCCTACAAATGACCGGGAAAGGACAATTACAAAAGATGAAGGAAAAAGGAAAAAAGCATGGAGGGAAAGGACAATTACAAAAGATGAAGGAAAAAGCATGGAGAAGTGATAAGGGAACATCATGTAGCATCATGGAAATGATACAAACAAAGAGGGAGTATTTATGGAAAGGTAATTAGAAAGGTGGATGGTGGGAGTCAATATTTTAAAAATGAGAGATAATTGAAAAATAAAAGTGATGTCGTTGGGTTGAGAGTCCAATGTGTAATAAGAATTAACCATAAAAGTAGGGCTTAGGCTTCTATTAGGACCTAAGCCACCTTTTTCTGATGTAGTGGAGGTCTTAGGTTCAAGTCCAAGTTCTACAAATTTGAGTTCTGATGCATTGGTTGGGGTTTTCAAGAGGGTGGTGATAGAATTTACATAAGCAAAAAATCCAAGAAACCAAAATGGCCTAAAGAAGGCCTTAGCCAGTTCACCTTTCATATTCATGAATATTACATTTATATATTTATTCACAACCACATACACTCTTTACTCACAACCACCTTATTAAAAGATTTTTAATGTGAGATAAGGACTTTATGATTAGGGTTAAGTTGCTAACAATCCCCCCTTAATCATAAGTCCATACTAATATACCAGCTAGCAACAAACGATAGCATAAAATTTAATATCATGTCCAAGTATTCAACATGTAACCCATACTCTAAAATTGCATGAGTGTTATGAGGATCCACTTGAAAAAAACACCAAAAGTGGATGTCGAACAAAGTCTAGAAAAATCATTGCCCAACAAATGAGCTAGAAAATGTATCTAGGTGTTCACTGAAGTGAACCCAAAACTCTCTTGAGAGAAAACCCTCAGGAGAAAATTAACCAGCCTACTGCGTAAGCTTTAATGCGACCGAGGCTATGTAGCGGGCCATTGGATCTCAAGTTGCTTGAGATCCAATGGCCTATTGCGCACCTGCTGTCCCATTAAATCTTGCACAACAGGCTCGTTATTGATTGCCAAACCCTGATGAGAATTGAATTCGCTTCATGTCCAACACATCCCATAACCTAAAAATGCCTGAGAATCCAATGAGCCTAGCAAAGATGCAGAAGAATCATTTGTCCTTTCCAAGCTCCTAAGATCATCTTGTAAAGTCTGAAGACTATAGAGTGAACATATAAGTTCAAAAAGTGCTCTAAAAAACTGCTTTGATGACACAAAAAAAACTAGATGAATATAGAAAAAAAAGCTTTGGAAAAACTATATGATAGTTCTTACTATATGTGTTGGGTTTTGATAATGATAAAAATGGAGTAAGCTAAAATTTAGACTATTTGCATTTCAACATCCTGTAGAAATTATTGAAATCACACTTTTCAGTTGTTGGAATTGCATAATTGGGGTGCTCTAGGGAGTTAAATCCATTTTTATAATAAAAATTGCAATTTCAGTAAAAAATCATTTCACTAGATTTCAACTAAACTCACCTGAAAATGTGCAAATAGTCAAAACTTTAACTCACTCAAATAAAAATAATTTAAAAAAAAATCTTTTTTTGAAATGTTCATAAAATTAATAAATCTATATTATATGATAAAACATTGTTAAGTATCTTTTTATTATATTTTATAGTTAATTAACATGTGTTCATAATTTTATCACGTAATATCAAATATCTTTTCAATTTAAATTTAAATGATTTATATAATAATAATTATCTAATTTTTAATTAATTTATTCATTTATGAAAATTCCAACCACAACACGACTGGCAGTCACTAGGGAAAACCACGGGCCAATGAAGATTGAAAGAATGTTTGAAACAAGAAGACCACAGTTCCAAATGCCAACTATGACTAGAAAGAAGTAATGACAGAGTAGAGTTGATGGTGGATTCAACGAGCCAATGAGAATAGAAGCAGAGACCGAGAATATAGTCTATGTTACACTTCTACGACTTCATTCATTCAAGCATGTCACAAATAAGGTCTTCACCAGAGAAATCAAAATTATATGATCGATTTACATGTGTTTCCTGAAATCCTATTATGACAAACGAACGAAACGAATTATAGATACTTTCTTGGAATCATCCTCTAACAGAATGCCGTTCAATTAGCGCATCATGCATGGAAATTTCAGGAACTTTCTATTGCATTGCGTTGTGTAACAGGGGGCCGGGGCTGTTTAGTTGAACTTCTAATGTCTAGTTGGAAGTGGCGGTGTACCGCTATCGGTTGGACACTTCTATTGCCAGGTTGCCTTGTTATTGTTGTGCCGTGTGCGTATACAGAGGAAGCGGACTTTTCATACTAGTTAGACAATTCGGCGACGATTTCTCCTTATAATGTTGGATAGGTTTTTATCAGTTTTCGCATTGAATCTTCACGGAATTTTCAAAACTTGTTAAAACATTGCTAGATTTTATAAGTGTGGATGCTTGAGATTGAGATTGTCAAATACCTGGTAGAATATTCGAGAATCCACGAATTAGAAATCCGGAACAATGGACATATCCGGATTTTTGGAAGTAACTGCAGCTGGGAGTTCGCGTCAATATAATCATCTCAGTTGTTCTTTAATTGGATGGTAGCTGGGCAGCAGGCTTGCCGGCTGCATAGTAGGCAGCTTGCTGTCCGTTGCTGTCCAAAATTAAATCCTACTCAACAGGCTAGTTATTGCTGGCCATTTTGCATGTCAATTGTTTTTAATGCTTTGGTTTTATATTTTAGGCATGACTACACTTAATTATAGTTTATCATGTATAATTGTGATGGATTATAGTTTTTATTATAGTTGATTTTGATTAAGTATAGTTGATTATAGTTGACTTTGATTTAATATGGTTGACTATGTTTCACTAGGTTTGATCATGTTTAACTAGGTTTGATCATGTTTGACATTGATTGAATATGTTGACATTGATTGATTATGGTTGACTATGTTTGAATGTGCTGAACCATGGTTGACCATTTTTTATTAAGCTTCACCATGATTGATTATGGTAGAATATGGTTAACTATGGTTAAGATTGCCACCATGTTTGTCTATGGTTGAGTATGTTTGACCATTACTATAATTGACCATCATGGATCATTGTTGACTATGTTTGAACATGCTTGACCATGGTTGATGATGGTTAACAATGGTGGATCATGGATGATTATGGTCGAACATGGTTAGGTTAACTATAGTTCTATATGGTTAAATATGTTTCATCAAGTTTAACTATGGTTAGCCATGTTTGATCATTAAAGATAATAGATATTTATGGTTGACTTTGGAACCATGGTTCAATAGGGTCAACTATGGTTTCAACATGTTTATCTATGGTTTTAAGGTGACTATGTTTAACAATGGTGGACCTTGTTAGGCTATGCATGGTCGTGTTTGACCACAATTGACTATGTTTAGACATCAATGATTATGGTTAACGAATGTTGACTATGTTTAACAATGGTTGATCATGTGTGATTATGATTGACTTTGGTTGATAATGTTTGACTATGTTAACCATGGTTGATTATGTTTGACTATGGTGTACTTTGTTTTCCTATGGTTTTAACTGTGGTTGATAATGGCTAACCATGTTTGATTATAGTTTACTTTGGTTTACTATTGTTGACTTTGGTTAACCATAGTTAAATATTATTGACCATGTTTTGAGGTGAGAATTTGAAGTTGGAATTTATAGAGAATCTTATTGGAGCTTGCTCTACGATGGAGTTCATGGAGAGGTCCATGGTTTTGTCAATGTTTTGAGCCAACTTCTGCGACTCTTATTAGGACCAAGAACGACTTATCAAGCAAAAGAATGCTAATGCCATACTATAAATATATGTCATTTCACATGTATCAGAGGGAATCAACCGACATCAACCAAAGATGAGTTGTTGCTAAGAGAACTTCAAAGAAACACAAGGAGGCATCTCTCCATGATCTCCATTGTAGTGCAAGCTCCAATAAGATTCTCTACATCATTGACCATGTTTGATTATTCTTCAAATCAGTTATCCATGATTGACAATAGTTTACTCTAGTTGACTTTGGATTACCATTGTTCACCATGTTGTATTATGGTTGACTTAGTATGGTCATGGTTAATTATAGTTGGACATGGTTAACTATGCTTGACTATGGGTGACAATGTTGGCTATAATTCACTATTAGTGACCAAGTTTGACTATGGTTTGATTGGTGATGACTATGATTGACCATGTTTTCCTATGGTTGTATTTGGTTGACTATTGTTAACTATGGTTGACTTTGGATTACCATGTTTGCTTATTGATGACAATGGTAGGCGATGCTTTACTATGGTTGACATTAGACGGCTATGGTTGACTTTGGTTGACTATGACTGCCAATATTTCACTATGGTTGACCATGGTTGATTTTGGTTAACTATGGTTGGACATGGTGACTATAGTAGACCATGGTTAACATTGCAGCTTTAACATGGTTAACCATGGTTGACATTAAAAGATTCCTATGGTTGATTATGGTTATGTCACATTTCAAAATACACCTTGGTTAACTTATATTGAATGGATATGTTCCTCAATGGATTATGATCGTGGAGAGGACATGGAGGATAGCCTCCAATCAACCAAAAAGTCCTAGAATTTTTTTTTAATGAAATCCATCGAGCCCCAATGGAGGTGCACTCGAGGCCGCAATGACAAATTGCTTCCTAAAATGGGCATGGAGTTTGCCATATATGCATATAGTGTTATGTTATATTTGTTATATTGATTTGTATTATTTTGTGTTGCAGCCTAGATTTTGTTCCAACAAGATAAGATAATTGAAGTATTGGAGAGATGCATCATGAGAATTGTTAGGTTATGCGTATGATCAACTTGGAAGAGTGAAGCATAGAGTGTTGATTGAAGGAAATAGACAAAGTTCAACGGAATCTGTCGAGTAATGGAGATGGCGTAGCACTTGCAGAGAGAAGAATTATAGTAGCTAAGGAGAGCAGTGTAGAGAAGGTGATGAGGGACTGATATTTGGTCTCCACGAGTGTCAATGGTCTAATGTTTGTCTTTGAATGCCATGCCACTTCACTATGGAATGAATTGGTTACTGCGAGACACACATTGTCTTTGTAAAATCTCGTTTGTTGCTGCCTCTTTTGCTATGCAGATTTTCACACACGAATATATCCTGGTTGTGACCTCATTGTCATGTCCCCTCCCTTTTGACCACGGAGAGGACACGACCAACACTGCGGAACCAGGAAATATAGCCCCATGAACATGATAATTTACAAATGCATTAAATAATGAAGCATACACATATGCAAATGCCTAATCATCAATAAGTAAATAGCGAAAACAACCACATACATTCAACACATTTCAACATTGTTCATATTGTCATCCGTAAAACAATTACAGTTACAGGAGTTAGAAAGCACAAGAATACTTATCTTGAATTGAATCTTGATGCCTCCCGCAACTAGCTATGTCGTTGCGCTGTTCCACCCAACCATAGGCTAGCATGCTCATCAATCTCTCAGCAACGCTGCCACCCCCAAGTCGGGCATGATTCCACAAGGAACAAGGGAACAACAGGATTACATGCAGCAAAACTACACACCCACAATCAAACCAACACACAGTTGGGTTTCATAGACTACGTGGAGAAACAAAACAATAACATGGAGGTTCCTTGGACTTACTCAACCAAGACAACCAATGACATCCCAACTCAGTCACCCATCTAATAGCTAGGTTCCCTGGAATTACTCAACCAAGCAAACCAATTAACATATGGGTTTCTTGGACTTACTCAACCAAGCCAACACAGGGATGCACATAACCGCAAAATGCACATGCCATGCATGAAAGGAAATGTTTTTCAACTAAAAACAATTTGGTGAAAGGGAAAACAACCCTCTGAAGGAAAAAACGGTTTCACAAATCACCCACGGGCATTTCAAGGGAAAAATAGCCCCCATAAATCCCCAAATCGCAGATCTGAACTCAGAAAACCTTTATGGGAAACATGGGGAAAAAAAAACCTGCCCAAACTTCCAAATCGGGAAGACTTGGCTCTGTAACCACTGAGCAACCCAAATGGACGAATTATGGGCATGGGAAAATGAGGAAAACCACAAAATCGTGGAGGAAAAATTCCCAGCAAACTCAGTCGCGTGAGAAGAGGGAAACCGTCCCCTTAAACCCCCAAAATCACGGGTCTCTTCTCGCATCCATTGAACACAACAAAATCGGGTTTCCCAGCCATGGTAACGAGATTTAAAAGCATAAATTGTGAGGGAAGGAGCTCAGTAAGCTTCACTTATGTGAGAATTCCCAACCTCCATGGGAATGGTGAAAAATGAAAGGGTGTGGGTGAATAATAGCTTGGGCATGATTTTCCAAGAATTTACTTGCCCAACAAGTCAAATGCACACTTTTCCAAAATGGGTGGCTCCCCAAATTTGAATTTGACTCCCATACTCTTCCCATCCCCATGCATTAATTTCTCAACCACTTCCTAAATGACTAGGCACAAAAGGCAAAAAGGGTAGTTGACAGCTTTATGGGTTTTCCCTTTGACATTTGGCCTTTCTCCATTGGCCCAAGGGTTTAAATTGTTGACCCCCCCTTATCCTTGTGAGATCATGCCCCTTCTCTTCAATGGTCGCATTGACATAGCCGGTTGTGGTATATTTTATTAAACACATAGTTACATGATGTAAAATTATAATGTCCCTAGCTAGCACAAAACACCATCGGCATCTAATTTACTTGCTGAAATACAACATGCTAAATCGATGGTGGGGATTTTTCCTTGAGCTCCACACCACTATTAAATACAATATTTACATCACATACTTTAAATGCAAATGGGGTCAAAACTGGGGTGTTACACTCATCTCCACACCCAGAGTTGTCACATGAGAAGAATGAGCTTTGTGACTTATAAAATCCATGCAGAGTCGATATTTCAATCGGGTGTTGAATTCCTAATGAGTATAGAATTATCTAACCTAAACGTTTAGAAGAAATATTTAAACACAATGCAAGATTGTAATAGGCCTCTTTAACATGCTAAAATCCTTTTGGGTATTGCTTCCATGGTTAGGAATTGGTGAAATAAGTAATGGTTTTGAAAAAAGATGTTTTCAAATACCAAACACTGTTTGAAGCAATCCAAGCATGCATTCAAGTAGAAAATCTTTTGGAGAAGACAAAGTGTGGAAATATGGATATAATCGAGGTAGCCATGAGAGACTGGATAGGTTTATTTGCTACAATTTGTGATGGAGATATCTATTAGGTCTATTGATTTGCTACTTCCTACTTTGTGGTGGGCATTGAAGTCTTCTGCATTTAGAATGGATGAAAATGGTTTGGAAGTTTTGGTAATGGTGATATTTTGTCTTTGTAACTTCCAATTCTTGGATTAACAAGTTGTCATAATGTGAAGATGGATGACACAAGGTAGCCCATCATCCATGTGAAGAGGTTGTTGTTGATTCTCTTTTGTTCGTTCCTAGAGGCCTAAACCATGGAAGAGAAAATATAGATCATTGAACTGGAATCCATGATGGTCATGTTTCCTGGGTGGATCCCATGACATGTTATTTCCAAGGTATGAGTGATTTATTATCTCCATTCATTGTTCTTTTTGACGATGATGTAGAGGCATTATGGTGCTTTAAGGGTCTTCTTAAATAATGCAACCAACTTTTTAAATGGAATGTCCCATTGGTATGATAAAACAATTAGAAGCCTTGGGAATAATTTTACAATTGATTGACCTCCAATTATTCAAGCACTTGGATTCAATGTGTAGAGTGTTGTATTTATATTATATAATGAGAGGGGTCGTGAATCAATATATAGCGCAGATTTGAATTTATTTCACTATAACAAACCTTTACCACTTAAAAAAAATCATCGAAAACAATAATATACACAGTTGCGCACAAAAATTGAAGAATAATTATATGTATATCTATACACAAATTGAATTATTACATCAGTAGGAAAGTACAATATCCAAACATGAGCACCAACTCATTCCATGCGTAAACCTTATCCACAAGTAACAACCAACTCATTACAGGAACTAACTCATAAAGACCTCGATTTGCATGAGCATCAACTCATGAACTTCGAGAACCCACCTAAACAAATGTATGTCTATTGCACAATATTCTACTTGTAATAAGCAAGAACCAAACTATGAAAGACTGCAATCTCCAATTGTTTCTTCAATTGCAACTGAATTGAAGCACCAACTCCCAAATTATGTTTACCATCTCCAACTGGAAGGAGGCTTCGACCCCCTGATTATTTTACCAGCTACCACTCGAAGGAAAAATTGAATCTCTATTTTTTTTACCAGTTGCTGCTGGAAGGAAGCTCCAACTCCCTGTTCATTTCCCCTTTCAACCTCCCTGAGAAATTTTACCAACACCTACTGGAAGGAATATCGAACTCCCTTTTCCCTTCCCCTTACTACCTCCCTAATAAGAAATAGTTGTGTTTCAAATAATATAAATATAAAATTTACCTTATCTGCAATGTGCATCTCAACAAATTGCAACTGCTATAGTTATTATGGTCTGCATCTTCTATGTCAAAATAGTCAGTTGCTTTATCTGCGATGTGTGACAATATTCGCGATGTATTCAATCTCTCTGTATCATAGAATATTCAGACATATGTGAACACTAGGTTACTTCCACAATTTGCAATGTGCGTTTCTGCGTTGTCCAGTGTTCCAATCTTCAAACACTTCTTACTCGGTCAATTTTGTGGCTTTGCGATCTGTGGAATTTACTAAGTAGAAATTTGCACATCCTAAATCTAGGCAACCTTCTACTTTGCACTCTTCTTTCTATTTATCTTCTGCTGATATGCACAAATTGGCTCTGCTGCAATGCCTTCTTTATGCAATCAATGAGCCATTGATACCCCAAGAATTACAAAGCTTTCCTAAAGGATTATCTTCAAGTCTTCTTTCTCCAAGATTACTTTAACAAATCCATCTCTTGATTATTTATACTGTCTTTGATTCAAGAGATGTATCCACTTGTTGGGATCCCTTAAACTCAGGGATGCCCCAACTTGTTTGCTTCTTAACCAAGTTATCTTATGCGTCGACATGCCACTTTTCACAATTAATCTTTGTGTTGTTTAGCACACATACACCATTTCTTTTGTGGGATTTTCGCACACAAGTCTGTATCTTTGACTTTCATAGTCTTCTTATAGATTTTTACATAAGTCCCATACCATAGCAATATTTGCGCCCATTCTTATCTTTCTATATGTGAACATATATCCCGTGTCATAGTGGGACCTTTGCACTTATGGACTTCAACATTTTCTATATATGTTTATTTAAACTGTCTTTGTATGAGGAAGACTCATTTGTCAATGGTAGCAAAAGGTTTCAACAATATTCCAATGATAGCACAGTCCTGTTGTTACTTTTCTTGACATCATTAGCCTAGCCATTGATTTTATTCTTTGACATCAATGTCGACACAAAGGTTCAACAATATCCACCTTTGTCATTTATGTCAACACCAACTTACTATAAGCTCCCCTTGAATGAGCTCTTCCTTTGTGCACAAAAGGATCCCCTTGTGATTATGCTTTTGATTATTTTCTATGTTCTTTTGCACATATCCATCTTCCACTTTCCGTTATTCATTTTCTCTTCCCATTTTCTTTCCTTATATTTTATTCTCTCCCTTTGAAATTAATGGAAATGGATTCTCATTGGCATGAACTCCCCTTGGTTTCATGCTCATTACTTCCTCTTCGTCTTTCTTCAATTGTGATAGGTTGTAGATAATTTGTTTCTGCGTCAGATGGACCGAACTATATCACTTTTCCTTGCCACTAGTTATGGTGTTTTTTGTGTCTTAATTAATGTGGTATGCATGAAATCTTGTCTTGGATTTTTTCCATGAGGAGACTTAATGCATGTCATTAAGTCATCCATGGTCGCACATATTTCCATCTTTCAGTGTGTGTGGTGATAAAATGATAACACCAACAGCTTATGCGGTAAAGTCCACATGTTTCTTTCATACTAGAGTCTTTAAACGACATCATTCCTTCTGAATCAATCCCATGAACTAGATTTTCTCTTTTTTTTCCTTTTTCCAATAACATCAGTCCATGCAATAAATTTTGACGACTTTGTGATCTCCTTAGGCTTGCACACCACATGAATCTATTAACTTCAATGTCTGTTTAATTTATTCTTCGAGCCCATGGAGAACCACCTTTCAATTGTATAAGTTGGTTGCTTATTTGACACTTCCATCACCTTGGTTCATCTTCTATATAGATTGTTATGGTTTTGGTTTTCCCTTCTTCATCCGCCATCATGTATTCCTACCTTTAGGGTTCTATAAATCCCATTAACAATCTCCATTCAGTAGTTTAGTCACAATAAGCAGACTTTGGAAGACTAAGAGTAGATATGAGAGTCTTAAAGTCTCAATTAAAGGATATTGAGTTCATGCATTGGTACGACCAATCACAATTCAATTAGCATAATACAGAGAAGCTAAACAATCTTAGAAAGAGGGTTGATTTCCTTGAACAACAACAACAACAAAATTTTGATCTTATGAACCATATTCGGGCTAAGCGATTTCCTGACAATGCTTCATCCTCTACTTTGGAGCTATTGTAGCTTTTTGAGTTCATCACTCCAACTCCAATGGATATGGAACTGTGTCTCTCATAGCATCATTTCTATCATGATCAAGAAGTCGATCTTGAACTACATCTATGAGTCATCTTTGGCTTTTATCGACTTCCATTTTTTGCATCAAACAACTTGCTCTGCCTCAATTTTGTTCGGCTCCATTGTATGTAGCCATTAGAACTCTAGTGTTATTTTGTACGCCATCTATGGCCTAATGTAATATGATATTTGAATCTCCAATTTTGTACAACATCTTCTGAATATAATGCAAATCCTTGATTTTATTTCTGCGCAATCTTCATGTGTGTTCGAACAATGCTTACTTGTACTATGTATCTCTTTACTGCTTCATGTATGACAATACAACATTTTTTCATATAAAAGTAACATATGCTCATCATACAAAACAACACACTACAATACTTTACTAACCTAGTCCTTAAATTCAAGGATCTTGCCTAACCTTTTCGTGGTTAGCAAATGGGGCAGTAATTATCTACTATTTGAGATGTACTGGAGTTGCTTACTTCTTCTGCACATACTAGAGGCACTTTCTTTACCCATGTATTTTTGTGTACAAACTACCTTTGTTTCAGTACAAGATACTTTTCCACTTCTATCTGTTTGAAAGTATTATCCCGAACTGGTCTTCTTAACTGCTTGACTTTCTTTTAACAATATGAAGCCTTATGCCCAAATTCATTGCACACATAACATCTTACAATATGACAATATTTTTCTATATGGCCAGCATAGTTACATCTCCAACATTTCATTGAACTAAAATTATTTTTGTAACTGGAAGTATTGGCATCCCTGAATTTTTTATGTCTTATAGGCATATCATACCTTTTTTGGGATGCATCTCGACACTCTAGACCATATCCTCCTTGTTTGTTGCAGAAATTATCACTTTCTCCTTTATATCCAAGATTTGTTTTGTTTTATGTGGATCTCTAGTTTCTCATAAGTTTGTCTAGAAGTAGCGAGCTACTGTTGATTTTTTCTTAGGTATCTGGGTCCATACACATTCTAGTTTTACTTTGATTTGCACAAACTACCTTTTCTCAAATGTGAAATTTCTACTTCCTCTGGCATAAGTTGTCATGCCTGCAGTTTAATTTTTGCTTCTAATTCTTTTAGATATTATTCTAGAAGTAACTTATTCTATTCAAGTTCCTTGATCTTGACCTTTTCGCAATCCAACTATTTTCCAAGCTCATTTTCTTTATAACTCATCCATTTTTAAAATAATTCTTGCATGTCATTGGCATCCTTGACTAGTTCTTCTACCTTTCTATTTCTGCTACAACCACCTCCCCAACAATTTTGTATACCTTGCCCCCCCACTTTTTTATTCTAGTTTTTGGTTTTCCTTTGAAGTTGTTTTTTCCTTTTTATGAATTAGTTTTTCTTTTGCAAATTGAAAAAACTTTTGAAGAGACTCATTTTATCCATCTGATATATCGGATGAACTCATGGAGTTTACTCGACACATCGAAAGTTCTTCTCGATCTGTTTTCTGATGGTCATGACCTTTTATCATTTCGGGTTACTCATTTAAGTTTGTCGATGCATCGGTTCACCTTTAATGACCGCATCCGATGTATTGAAAGGATTCTAACTTCTTTACCGAAAAAGTAGAAGAATTTTGTTGAAGGAATCATTTTCTCTCCCACTTTCCATTTTGGAAGAATTAGATGAGTTCTCCAGCAAACCCTGGCCAATGTTTTGGATAGCTTTTGTTGTCGCACTTGATATTCTCCCGAGTACCCACCCGATACCAAGCTAAGTCGTGAGTGTTTTTTTCAAAAAAAAATTTCCTGTCATCTGGTATGCGTCAAATCACTTCTATCTTTCTGTCCGACACTATCGGCTTGCTTCAAATGTTCCACCCGACTATCTCCAGAAAACTCAGCCGATACCCTGCGTTTATATGCTTTGGGATCCTTCGATAGGATTCGGCTGAGGAGAGAATTTCTCACCTGATAGCTCTCTTTTGGTCATTTGATGCTGCCAATATTTTTTCAAATTGCGTCGATGCATTAAGTGCCTTAAAATCCCGCACACACAAACCACTTATTGACCCACCAGACAAGTCTTTTTAATCACCGTGGAATTCTTCTCAAAGTTAGTTTGTTGTTCGTCGAGTATTGGTGGTTTTCACTGAGCGAGCTGGAAAGTACGTTATAGATCCAATTAGCCACATAAGGACTAGACATTTCCAACTCGTCATTCCTCCTTTCCAAGTAGGATATCATTGCCTTGCTCCATATTCGTGTTTAGTTATAGGGGTTTTGGTTCGGTTTGTTTTTTATGCCTCAATTATTTTTTATACCTGGGGGCTATTGGTTTTTTGCCTTTGCATTTTGCATGATGGTATTCGAGGCGGCTCCACTCATGGCTCATGAGCCGGTGAGTTTTTAGCACCTTCCCCGTGCCAGTCGTCAGTTTCTCCCTTGCCATGGGGGTTTCATGGGTAGAGGTCGTAGAAGAGTGAGTGTGTGTAGACTGGCATTTCTCCATTTGCACCACTCAACTACTTGTCCAGAAGAGCATGGGAGGTGTGATCATTATCTTTGGCTGAGTAGGTAGTTTTGGCCTAGGGATTCTTAAGTTGTCGTGAGTGTTTTCCTGGTTGAAATACACTACCTTGATAGGGTTTTGGTATCTATGGATGATCGTTGCGGTCCAGGTGTGAAGTTTCCTTTTACCTAGGGTTGTATTGAGATAGATATTTTAACTTTCTGGCTGTGTCAAAAGGAGGAGAGAGAAGCTTAAGCTTACACCCAGCTCTCACTATAGCTTTACTTGATTATTTTGAAATGTTTTAGGATGATATGGTAATTCTTCTTAGTTTATGTGAGTACATGTTGCTTCTAGTTATGTTTTATATGCATCTAAGACTTGTTTGGATGATCTTGGCAGCCTTAATATCTATTTAGCACCATGCCCCAAAAAGGGAAGAAGAAGGCCCAGGTTGTGGAAGACGATCCAGAATTAGAAATCATTACCAAGGTAGAGATTATATATGAAGATACAAAACCAATGACTGGAGCAGATCCAGAATTCAAATGGGGCCAAGTATATCAAATGATCAAAGATCACACTGTCCCAGGGACATGTTTAGAAGATATACCAATATATACGAATATAAGGAGGTCAACCATCATGAAGGCGTCCACACATCCTAAACTCTTTCCATGCTCTGAATTCATCGAATCGATACTTCCAAAAGTAGATGTAGTCAAGATGATCTTGGCAGATGTGAAGGGGCAAGGTTTTGCTGCTTAAAGTCTAGCATATCTGGCTCAAGCTTGTAATTTTCTGGCATCCCAGATATATTTGACAAAAAAATGGTTGAAGGAGTTAGACCTGGATATTTTCGATTGTATTAGGAATATGATGAAAGAAGGGAAGCAGTTCCGTACAAATCCTAGTGGAGAGGATGAAATTGCTACTTTACGCATTCCATGTAAACTTATAGATTTAATGTTGAACTGAATCTTTGGCCGAGCACATGGAAAATTTTATAAAGTAGGTTGGGTACCAGTGATCTTCTTTGTAGCCACCAAGGGCACTATTTTCAATTGGACTGACATAATCTCACATAACTTATCTTCATGTATCAGCGTAGCACTTGGAGGTATGTCACAAAAGAAATCAGAATTTTACATGAGCTCATTCTTGGTTAATTGCATCTTATGCACTCACCAGTTCCCAGGGATGAACTACAAATGGGATAAGTCAAAGACCCGGGTGTATTCGACACACCAGCTCTTCTAGGCTCATAGATATCACAATTATTACAAGAACTTCTGTGAATACTTCATCATGCCACTCTACAAGCTAATATTATCGTTGAGTGTGATTGCATGTCTGAAAAGACATTAGAGTTTGTAGAGGAGAATGGAAGTTATTACCTTTCAGAACAAGGCTTGTACATACAGATGTATGGGGGTTCCAGAGCCCCTTTCCTATTGCCAAATTATGCTATTGATTATATCATGCTCAAGGAGGTGGCGAGGAAACTTTATATAGATGGAATTTGAAGTTTCTTGTTCGATCAAAAGAGAGCTGTGTATCCACCTCTCCCATTCTATATAGGCAGTTACAATTTTCCAAAGTGAAGAGTGCGTTTGAGTTTGTAAAGGAGTTAGAATATTTTCATTTCAAGGAAAAATGTTTCCATAAAAATGATTCAAAAAACAAGATTGCAAATTAATGTGCAGCGGTAGGAGTGCATTTCAAATACACCAACTACTGGGACAAAGATGAAGAGATATTCCACAATGCTCGCAATATGACATCTTTGAGCCAGAGATTCAAGAAGAAAATCAAGAATGTGGGTGCCAAAGGAGGAAATAGTAGTGCTGTCGAGCAAGGAAAACAAGAGGAATAAGCTACAAAGAAAAGAGAAGAATAACCCCACAGGTTGTCTCAAGAAGCATAGCAAAGTTTAGCTGAGGAAGCACAATAGAAAAGGAAACAAGAGGAAAAACAGAAAAGGCAAGAAGAAGAAGAGCTGAGAGTATGGGAAGAGATTGAAATAATTGAGAAGGAATCAGATGAACAAGTAAAAGAAGCAGAGGAAAAGGCAGCAGAGGAATTGAAGCAAAAGGAGCAAGAAGACCAGAATCGGGAGGATCGGGATCAAGCACAAGCTCCTCATGATCCCATCGATCTAGTTTTTCCATCAAGAAGCTATTAAATTGAGCACATAGATATGTGGACAAACACACAACTCACAAGATAGATCACACAATTTACTCAGTAATTGAAGAATGAAACAGTGCAAAAATGGCTGCAACTGTGAATGCTTTCATTAATAAAAAAGGTAATTATAGTATTGACAATGAAGTACAATGGATAAATAGCCACAAGCAATTTGAATCCACATGAGGAAATTTGAATTGATTACACTCTATTGGACTATAGGTAACTAAGAACTTGTCTAAATAATTATTGGAGGATTCAATGGTTAACTAAACTTGTCTAAACCATCACCGGAGTTCATCAAAGTTCTAAAACACAACTCAAGTGTTACATTCAGTATTGACTAAGGCTAACTAACTATGGTAGGTTGGAAATGTGCCCCTCCTGCATGCAGCCATGCAAACCTAGCACTGACTGAATGTAACTGACTCCTAACTTATCTTGTCTAGTCACCAACTCAACTCAACTGACCTTGGTTGGTATCGACACTCCCAGTGAATCCTAAATTGTAGGGATTGGTCTAGGAGGATCCTAAAATGATGCATGCAAGTGCAATCAGTGGAAGTAGGCCTCAATTAGTGTTCCCCACACTTTAGTAACTGAAACATGTGCCCCAATTAGGCCAAGTGGACCCAATGGTGCTAGTGACTAAAAATAGACTGGATGGACTCCTGATTTAGACATGACTCCTAATTTAGACATATGACCAAATTGGACAAGGGAGTATTAATAATGCTAATATCCCCCTGAACGCTAACTTGGACAATCCGTGGGACCTGGTAACTAAGACCATAGGTCACCCATTACATCAAGTAAAATAAAGTAGTTGCTTAATATAACGAGCTGGGGAAAAAACCACATGGGAAAAGGCCCCCCCTCCATCTAAGCAGGTAGAATCAGGTCTCAAGTTTGAAAAACTTGAAAATATTTTGCTGCAATCTTCATCTCTGTGAGGTAGCGAAGCAGCATGCATGGCGTGATGTGCACAGGTATTCTGGGGCCTGGCATGTAGACTTCTCCTTCTTCTCCAAAACTGATGATGGAAGGAAGGAGGAATGTAACCTTTGTCTCTTGCTGGATGAAGAGGTGCATGATCACATCTATTCTTCTGAATGTAGTGAGACTGAGCCCTTTCCATGTAGCATCTTATAGGGAGTCTATTGCATCTCTCTGAAGGAGGTAATATTGCATGGCATAGCGCAAGGGTCTTTCCTTTTGGAGTGGCAGGTGGGTTTCCAGTCATCTTCATAGCTTCCACTTTGGAAATAGGGACTGAATCTATATCTGAATCACCCTAAATATCAATCTCATAAACTGATAAAGATGGATCTACAATACTAGTAGAAGTTGCAAAAGAAGTAAATGCAATGTTTTTACCTTCCCTTGCAAGTGGTTGTGGAGAGTGCACTGGTTCTGAAGGAGGTATGAAATGTGAGAACTCAAATGCTTTTGAAGCATAATTTGCAACACCCTTCGCTATGATGTTCCCAATAGAGATATTTGTGATCTCCACTGAGTCAGGACCAAAGATCGCTCGCTTTGGAGATCCATTATGGGTCATCCGATAAATAGATAATAGGTTTGAAGCTAGGGAGGGAAAAAATAGCACATCTTTGAACCTTCCATGTTCAATCTTGACAAAGCCCTTCCCTTTTGTTTGGACTTTATTGTTATTTCCCATCTGAATACTAGGACCATCAAAGGACTGAAAAGAAGAGAATGATTCTTTGGATGCATTCATATGGTTGGAAGCTCCAGAATCAATGAGGAAGACATGTGCTGATGAGCATCAAGCCTTCAGTGCATGGCCTTTCCTTTGGTATTCTTCATCTTCTTCTTCAAATTCATCCTTCCTTGCGCTAGCAGGTGTAGAAATTTTATGTTTCTTCAAAAGAAGAGCCATTTCATCAGGTTGTCTTCTCATACAGGAGCTTTCTGAGTGAAAGCCCCTTCCACAGTAAGAGCAGAGGACCTTGCCTTTGCCATTATTCTTGCTTCTCTTCGAACCTGAAGGCTCCTTTGACTGCTCTTTCTTCATAGGAGACTCATCTCTTTGCTTCCTTTTTTCATTCGCTACCTTATCTCCTCTTACAACCAGAGCTTGATCTTTGAGAGATCAAATGATCCCCATTTGGATCAATTTATCATTCTCAGAAGTGAGAGATTGGATGAAGGCATCAAGAGTGGGCATCTTCCAATTTGGAGTAGTGAGCCTTACTATTTGGAAGGTTGATACAAAGACTGAGCAGTCTGCATTGAGCTTTGTGAGAATGGAAAGGATGAGTTGAGCTTCATCCTTCTCCACTTTGCATTGCTTCAATTGAAATATCAGGTTCTTGAACTCTGTGAATAATTCATTCAGTGATTCAAAGTTGGATGGATTAAGAGTGATCAGATCATTTTCTAGCTCATGGACCCTCATATCAGCCTGCTTATCAAATAAGTAGGAATGCTTGTCCCAAATCTCCTTGGGAGTCTTCAATCCTTGGATATGGAATCGAAGATCTCGAGAAACTGATGAGAATAAGTATCTATGAGATTCATCAAGCTTGTTCTAGTACTTTTCTTTGTCATGATTTAAAACTGACACTACGTATATTTCTTCTGTGAGTCTGAAGAGCTTCTTGGTGCGGAGCAGTACCTCCACGTCTTCCTTCCACTGGTGATAGTTGAAGGGAGTGAGAGGCTCTACTGGATGAAACATTTTGAATGCAATAAGGAGGACTGACATGCTGTAGCGAATGCAGTGAGAAGAAAGGGCTTATTGTAGCGAATGCTATGAGAAAAGTTGATAACCTGTCACATACTCAAACATACAAAGTAAGGTCGACAGTTAGCACTTTCATAATTTCCTTCACACCCAGCATAGTTGATCAAGCAAGCTTGATCAACAATTTCCTAACTTGGGATATTAAGTGGTAAATTATTCGCTTCTGGTGCAGTACTGGACGAAGCAATTTTGCTAAAAAAAAATGATCCACTGGAGATATGAGGAGGAGAGGTTCCTTTTCCATCAAGGCTCTGATACCATATTCAATTGAACACATAGATCTGTGGAAAAACACACAACTCACAAGATAGATCACACAATTTACTCAGTAATTGAAGAATGAAACAATGCAAAAATGGCTGCAACTATGAATGCTTTCATTAATAAAAAAAGGTAATTAGATTATAATTACAATTAAGTACAATGGCTAAATAGCCACAAGCAATTCGAATACACATGAGGAAATTCAAATTGATTACACTCTACTTGACTGTAGGTAACTAAGACCTTGTCTAAATCATTATTGGAGGACTCAATGGTTGACTGACCTTGTCTAAACCATCACCGGAGTTCATCGAAGTTCTAAAACACAAATCAAGTGTTACATTCAATGTTGACTAAGGCTAACTGACTGTGGTAGGTGATAAATGTGCCCCTCTTGCATGCAACCATGCAAACCTAGCACTAACTGAATGTAGAGGACTAGAACTAAATGTAATTGACTCCTAACTTAGCTTTATTAGTCACCAACTCAACTCAACTGACCTTGGTTGGTATCGACATTCCCAGTGGCTCCTAAATTGTAGGGATTGGTCTAGGAGGCTCCTAAACTGATGCATGCAAGTGCAATCAATGGAAGTAGGCCTCAATTAGTGTTCCCCACACTTTAGTAATAGAAAAATGTGCCCCAATTAGGCCAAGTGGACCCAATGGTGCTAGTGACTAAAAATAGATTGGATGGACTCCTGATTTAGACATATGACCAAATTGGACAAGGGAGGATTAATAATCCTAATAGCAACATGCCAACAAAAGATCCAGCTCCAACATTATAATTTGGACTGATTCCTTTCATCCCATCTAAGGAGTAGGCGGTAGATGATTTTAATACAATTTTCTATGACAGAAATCAAAAAAGGATTGTCATGAGAACAAATAAGAGGGTAGAAACTGGAAAGAAGCATGGATTTATGGTAACTGAGAAAACAGTTGTCCATGGGACTAACAAGGATCCTAAAATCCTTGTAAGGGTAGGTGTAGCCTCAGCCCTAGAAAATGTAGATAATGTGGACAAAATGGTAGATGATCTAGAACAATACAAAGAGAAGATATCTCAAATGAAGGAGACTTTAAAGAAAGAGCAAGGTGAAGGACAAAGCCTAAAAAGAAAACATGAGGATAGTCTCAGCGAGCTGGAGAAATATAGAGAGTCATGTCAGATTTTGCAATCTGACAAAGATGCCCTGGTATACTTAGTAAATATCATGGAAGGGGAAAACAGGGGTTTAGAGAAGCAAGTTGCAGAAGTAGAATAGAAAGAAACTGCAGTTGATAAAAGGGTGAAGAAACTAGAAGCTCAAAACAATTTGCTAAATGAGCAGCTACAGGCAGCAAAGGAGAAACAACTGGATATTTATCCTATCCGCAATCAAGCATCTTCGTTGCAGAAATAAATAAATCATACTTTGATGAGATTAGCAGGGCAAATGTATCGGATTAAACAAATTGAGGCTAGGTTAAAATAAATATCACTCAGCTCGTCAGAATTCTGAAAGAGGTTATCAGATGTTGTCGAGCTTGTGAATAATCAGCTAGCATGGATAGGATCCAACCCGACCTTTCCAGCAAATATGCCTCAGAAAACTGTGGGGAGTCTGAAGATGGAAGTGGCCATATTGAATTTCGGGTGCAAAGTAGCAGTCAGATTAAACACAACTATTGATAGAACTATTGAAAAGTGCATTGAATTCTACAAAGGCATGTGTGTTGTTCACAATCAATGCATGATTTTAGAAGGCACCCAAGATCAATATTTCCTAGCCAAGGAGGAACACATAAACAACTTACAAGAGAGGCTATGCAAAAAAGAAGAGAACATATCTAAAATTGAATATGTTAGTGAGGAGGCTATTGGAATCTGGGTTATACAAGTTTTAGTCCAGAAGCACATGTTGGAGGAGTTACTGAGTCAGAATACACCCAAAGTGAAAGAGATTGAGTCCGAGTTGTCAAATCATGAAGTGGCAGTGGGTGTGCTAGAGCCAGCTGAATATAGAGTCATCAATGAAGAAGCTCAAGCATGGAGTGTTTTCATTAAGACACCAACTGGGCCCACTTAAATTTGTCTTATTCACAAACTGAGAATTATGTAATATTTTGTATTTATTCCTTTTTCTGAGTAAACACACTAGAAGAAAAAATTTTGTAAATGAAGAGTTGGGGAACCCCAAGAGGTTGGGGAAACTTAAGAGTCATTTTGTAATTTGTATAAGTAGGAGCAAAGTAGATGTTAGATGGACTTTTCGCTAGCATAGTTGTTGAATATTGTTGTAAGAAGAACTATTTATTTTTATAATAAAGAAGATGGAATTTTTGTTGGAGAGAGTATTGCATAAGCCTCAAAGCATGTTGTGTAAATCTGAATAAAGAACTATTTCTTTCTTTAGCACGATATACAATCTGTGAGATCGTTCCTAACACTGTGAACTATTTCTGAGTTATGACTGATTTTATGTTATGTGATGAATCTTATGCAATAATGAATGGTGAATGTTTTAATATCACTGACCCATCTCTGTGTTAACTTTCTGTTGTATGTATGTATCATGGATTTATTAGTTATATGTAGAGTTCTTTATGCAAATAATACAATACATCACTCATTCTTATTTAATATCAATCTTGCTCCCCGGGGATAGGATAGACTAGATTTAGATTAGTTGTTATGTTTCTATTACTTGCATTTAATCTAGGCACTTGCATTTCATACATAAAAGATAAAATATATAAATGGTGGGCCAGGCCGCAACCAGTAAAAAAGATTTAAAACTTTACTTTAATTCTATGGTAGTCGGACCGCAAACCGAATGGATTCTCCATACCTAACGATAAGCGATCTATTTAGGAACGGTTATTGGGGAGAATCCCTACTGTTGGGACCTGGGATTTTTCTAGGCGTCAATAGTTTTTGGCGCTAGAAGGAGGGCCGCCAATGCATGGTTGGCCGAGGAAATCCGTTTTCTCGATATTTTTCCACCGGTGACAATTCTGAAACCAGTTTTCCCAAGGACTCCAGTCCTGAAAGAGAAGCTAACGCTAAGTTAGAAGTTCCAGAGTACCTTTATCCTATCTCTCTTGAAGTAGTGAACGATTTAAGAAGAATCACAAGGTCGTATGCAAAGAATCTTGGAGGATTACCGAATATCCCTGAATTACCTAGAAGACAAGCTCGCAGAAGAGAGCACCCTTACATAGAAGATTCAGTATTAGTAGGATATTTCAAAGAGCTGGTAGATTTAACCTTGCAAGAAATTGTTCAACCTATTGACCAGTTGGGACCTAATTCTCGTTCTTATTCACCTTTTCGAACCCCTATTCAGTTTCCACCTTAGTCTCTACCCTGAATCATGGCTAGAAATGTGAATGCAAATAAAACTATGAACCCAAATGCTAATCAGCCACATCCACCACTAGGTTGGAGGGCTAGAACCCCTCTTAACCTGGCTACTCCATTGCACAATTTACCTGCCCATCCTGAGAAGTCGTTACCTAAGTTTGATCCGACAGGAGGCATTGATGTGGATGATCATTTACAAAGTTTTTTCTTAGCCCTTGAAGTCTTATTAGCTGCAGAACACAAAGATGTAGTATGCATATTTTTTCCACATACCCTTAAAGGAAAGGCACCATCATGGTATTTTTGCCTACAGGAGAATTCAATCACAAACTGGAATACGTTTGAAAGACTATTTAAGAGCAAGTTTAGAGGCCAAAGAACCACAACTACTCCGATGAAAGAATTACTTGCTCTAAATATGGAGAAAAAAGAGAAAGTGCTTGATTTTAATCATAGGTTTGCTCACCATTTGAATAATTTCAGTGCTGCCATAATTCCTGCTGAAGAGACATTAATAGAATATTATTCTTCGACGCTTTCGCCAGATATAGCGATGTTCGTGAAGCAGTTGGTAAAACCTTCATTATTAGAAACCTATGAAGAAGCTAAGAAGGTGAAAGAGGAACTCGAGAGTATAAATAAATAGTCTACAGGTTCAGATACAAATTTTTTTAATAAGAATCCTTTGTTGCTGACTAAACCCAAAGAGGAATGTTCAAACGAGTTAGAAAATGTGGTTAAAATGGTACAAAATCTCTCGAACAAGATTGTTGACTTAGAGAGAGATAAAGAAGCAGGTTATTCTAGAAATCCATCATTTAGCCAGTTATTCTCATTCTCATAAGACTCTTTTCCAAGTCCAATAGACACCACATAGAGACCTTGTCTCTTTGGAGATGAAATCATCTTCAACTTCTATTCTGAATAGCTTGTGAAAGGGGTGAGAAGAGGGACTGATGAGTCCATTCGAAGTTGTACCTGCAAAAACACAAAAAATTCACTATAAGGTTGAACAACTTGCACATTTAAGGTTTTCATCACACCCAGCATAATTGATCAAGCAATCTTGATCAACAATTCCTTAACTTGTGGTATTAAGCGGTAAACCTTTGGCTTCTGGTGCAGTGTTGGAATTTGATCTTTTGCTCAATTTTTCATGCAAGATACGTAAAAAACGATGGTTTTGAGAGAATGAGATTTGTCCCACCATGAGCTCTGATATCATATTAATATGTCACAGTAATCTAGGGACTAAAACACAGTCTCATAAGAGATTTCAGACAATTAAGCACGAAAATGGCATAATAGTGTTGAAATAGGACTAGCAACTCTATATAATCAATAAAGAATGAGTAATACAATACAATGATCATGCAAGATGCATGAATGCCAAGATAATTCGAATACTCAAAGGGGTCATTCGAATTGAATGGATGTGTGTAGCTTAACTGAATGTCAGACACAATCAGCACACATAGTTAACCACCAAGCTAATCAATAACTGACTCTCACACTAAGTTCTGACTGAATGGAGTGCAATAGATGACTGAGTCTAACTGAAAGTGACTCATCACATGTAACTGCATGTCCAACTAAAGGAGGTAGCACATCCATAACTCTAAGCAGCTCTAATGGAGTTAACTAAAGTAAACATGTCATCAAAAGTGGTTGTAGGTGTATGTGTTAGCTCCAGTTCATAAATAATGACTAAAAATAATCAAATAATGAATGGAGGCACCTTCACAACTCAGGTTAACTGATTGTAACAATCAGTTAGCAATTAGGTGCATTTATGACACTCAGATCACCCCATCAATGCTCCCTGTTTGAAGGAGGAAGCCCAGTTAGCCTCCCTGAATGAAGGAGAAGGCTTAGTTGGCCTCCTTGACTGAAGGAGGGCATGGGTGTTCTCATGCTGATGCCGAGTAAGTCAATTAAACTTAGGATAGTGGGTAAATAGGCCAAAATTGACCAAATAAGTGTGCATGTTGGGTAAATTACTCCAACAACAACTTTCAGTAGTAAACATCACAACAAGAAGTCAGGGACCAATCACAGATGAGAGTTTATTTCCCAAGATTAAGAAGTTCCAAGAAAGTATGAAAAGGCTTGCTAATAAGACTCAAATCCCACCTATACCTGAAAAGGTCATAGCAAAGCAAAAATCTCCAACAATAAGTAAACCAGCAAACGTTGTGGAGAATAAGTCAGACAATAATAAGAAAAGTTCAGTGGAACTAGAAATGGGATATGATATAGTAGAAGATATTAAGAAAACCAAGGCAAATGTTTCATTATTTGAGATGTGTAATTTACCACAACAAAAGAATAAAATTTTGGAAGCCTTGGATCCTCAACCTAGTAAAACTCCAGACAATGTACCATTGGATAAAGAGATAAATGAAGCTAGTATTGGAGGAAAGTCTAAGTCTCAAACTAAGCCATTCCTGCTGACCTTTGAAATAATTAATTTTAATGTACACAATTGTCTAGTAGATTCTGGAGCATCTTTGAATGTAATTCCATTGTCAGTTTGTAAAAAGATAAATGGGAAACCTACTCCCTCTGCTAGTCAAATCATTTAACTAGATAGGACGACAATCAAGGTGGTCGGAGAGATGAAGAACGTACTAATTCAACTAGCAGCTGACGAAAGGGTTTGTTAGTACATAGATATTATGCTAGTAGACATCCCTGAAGCCTATGGTTTAATACTGAGTAGGGAATGGTCTGAAAAGATTAATGGGTATTTTGCAACAGATTGGTCACACTTGTGGTTACCTTACAAAGGTCGTCAGAATCATATTTGTTATAGCTGATTTTACCACACATGGTGGATCACACCTTTATGGCCTTCCTTGTCCCTCTGTAGACTCTTTGGACCCCATGGACCATTTTCGTACCTTTGATGTTTCAAATATCATCCCTAAAAACATGCATTATTTGCTATATGAGACTTTTAAACCTATTCTCGCGTATATACGCGGATATGACCCTCAAACCCGTGTACATCGAGATGTGTGCAAAAGGCCAAATAGTTTTGGAGTTTTCCTTGATGTGGATCCAAGTCACTTGTCCCTTGGCCTTCCATATTCCTTGAGATCGCTCGGATTTGACCTTCCATTACCCCATTGAAGCACTATATAAGGAACCCTTTGGATACATTGAAGGGAGAGGAATTGAAGAGCAAGAAAACTATTGTCCATTGTTGCTGAAACTTATACTTGAGTCTACATCCCTTTGTCCCTTGGAGGATTGAATTGGTGGAGGACTCAGTTTCTCCGCTTCACAGATGTGCCGACAGAGGTTGTCACTATTGTAATCTCTGATTTATATTAATAGAAATATATTTTCATGTCCAATAATGTGTATTTAAATGAGTATTGAATCCATGGATGCTTTTAAATGCTTATATGTTATTGATTATATATGCTAGAGTAGGTCTAACACAATTATATAGCATGCTTGTCTTGTTTGCTGAATATTGAGAGAGAAAATTGCTAATACAAGCGAGAGTGGAAAAGCTCAACGAGGATCTACATCAACCATTCGAAATAAGGTATGTTTCGAGATCCTTTAGTGTTCGATGTTTGGTTTCTCTTGCATATGGGAAAGGATTGATTTCTTCGGTTACTCTGTCTATTGTGGTACCCCAAGCCATAGGAAGTTTTATCCATAATAGAATTGGAGACTATACTAGGGATGTTCCTTATTTTTTGGGGATTTGGGGGCACAATGTGCTTGATATTCTTGACTTGCTCTTTGTTTCTCCTTGTTTCTGTGTTTCATTTTATAGTATGTTCATCCATTGACACTCCCCTTTATTGGTTTGACCCTTGGCCTGCTTTTTACCACTGTATTCTCTGTATATGCAAGTTTTGAGCCAAAAGTCGCATACATACGTGGAGTTTTGGCCAAAAGTCATGTATACAAGCAGGTTTTTGGCCAAAATCCGCGTATACATGCAGCTTTTTGACCAAAAGTCGTGTATATACGCAGTTGTTCTTTAAACAGACGCGTACATCCTCCCTTTTGGTGAGTTTGATGTTGTGGGAAGTTGTTGGGTGGGTTGTGAGTGTGGTTGGGTCTTCCTTGGGTCTAATTTTGTCTGTTGGATGCTTCTTTTGTGACCAAAGACTGCTTTTTCATTGATTTTTCTTTGGAAGTATTTTTAGTCATTTATCCTTTTTGTTTTGCCATTAGTGCATTACTCTTTTTTGACTTGGTGTCTTGCTGGGCTTGTGTTTTATACTTTCTGTAGAGGCTAAGAGTTTTAGATGACTTTTATTTGCATTTTTCATTCTTTTATATTGAAAAATAAAAAATAGTTGCACTCTTAGTTGCATCTTATATATGGATTTGAGGAGATACTTGCATTGGATTGCTTGGATTAGAGTTGTATTTGGGCTTTCATATGGGAAGGATTGCTTTGGAATTCAGAAAGGAATATATATTTATTCATCTCATGTAGTGGCATACCCTATTTTTCATTCTACAAGATTACACTTGGCATTGCTTGTTAGGTGTGCACTTTTATTTCATTGTTGAGTCTTCATATCATTAGTTGCATGGCCATTTCTCTTTGAGTAATTATAACCATTAAAATCAATGCATAATTTAAAATGAACTACACATTTTTCTTTTATAGGGTTCACCAACAAGAATAGGTTTTAGGGTCTTGGAATACTTCATTGTGAGTTAATTCTCCAAGACCACTAAACAAAACCATTAGGTGTCTATCTAGGTGAGAGAGAAATCCTTGATATAATTAGTGTTTCTCAGGATGCTCCTCTTACATGGGATTTAAGCACGAGGTAGTGCACACGATTGTGATTGGGATGACCCCTGGTCACTTTCTGTGAGCACCAGATATATTTCTAGAATTGTATTTGTATCTTGGGTCTCTTTCGAGAGTTTCGGGATTTTCTACCCTGCCCATACGGTCGATCCCACCTGTGATTGTCCGCCTGAGAATTGGTTATATTGAGGTGACCTTAGTTTCCTTACCTAGGTATCATAGGGGGTATTTGCAAAGTTTATGCTACAAATGTCCTGGCCAGGTAGGGGTCGAACAACACAGTCGCTTTATGTGTTGAAGCTGAGGGCCACTATAATTGGTTACGTACCTCTGCTTGCAGTGTATGGTAGTTTCAAGCCTCTCCTAGGTGAGACATACCTGCTGCATTCGGGAGCTCACATATCCTCCCCTTGGTTTGTTTGTATTTTGGTTTTAGATTTTCTTAGGAGTGTGCTCTTTGTGCACTAGTTGGCCTTTGGGATCATGGTTACTTGAGTATATTATGTTCTCTTCAGTTTGGGTCCTTTTATTTTCGGCATTCCTTGTATCCTATCACCCGTCCTTGGTCCTAGTACAAACCCTGGTGTCATACTTGGGGGCATCACAACCCATTACCGTGCTCATAGATTTGGGAGTGGTCACATTCTTCCCTCTACTCCATTTGTGGAGGATGTTGACTCCCTTCTCTTGGTCTTTACACCGGTGGTTTCCCTCACGGGAGTGGTAGTGGATGCGTGAACATTGGGTATACACCTTGCTTTCCTTTTTTATGTCCCATCATTCACCGTGTTGTTTTCTTTGGGTTCAGTTGTCATGATCATTCCTCCCTATATCCTATAGTTTGGATTCTTTATTGACTATTTTGGGTTGTTTTGGACTAATATGGTTGTCATATAGGGTCCCGTTTTTGTCCACTCTCTCCTAGGTTTCGACCCGTTCATGCCTATCATAGGTATTATGTATGAACTAGCATATAGGTTAGGATATCACATGCACTTACACTTATGCATTTCCTTATTACCGTTCCATTTTAACCTTAGGTACAAACCCATTCCATGGTGTCATAGAACCTTCATGCTGCTTTTAGAAGTGACACTATGCGAATGGTAGATCTTTCCTATACATGGGTACCCTAGTTAGATCCTTCTTGCATTTGGTGCCCATGTTGTGTTGCCTCCTTTAGGATGTGGGAGTCCTTTGTATAGTATCACCATGACTTTACACAAGATCCTCATACTCCTCTTAATATTTTTGTTGGCCTTTTTTCCCTAGGACTCCCTTATGTCAAGTTGTAATTGCATTATCATGATTTTTCCTTGCCTTATTGAGCCTTATGTCGACTTCCATGACTTTGATTATCAGCTATATATCCCAAGCTTGTCTCGTGTCTAGCCACACAGAGCGATTTTACATATCCTTTGTAGCTTGATTCCCCATTTTTTAACGGGAGGGGACTTTCCCCTGAGTGTCATTATCCTACACATGTGTCCTTGCATTCAGCATAGGTATGTTCTGTTGCTTGGAACTACTTTGTTTGCCCCTTGACACTTGTCTCCTCCTAGTCTGTAACTATAAAGCACTTTTATTCTTTTTCAAACTTTTCAAAATATTCAAAAAAGTACAAAAAAATAAAAAAACCAAAAAGCCAGATAGGAAAAGATGTTATCTTTGGCAGCAGTCAAGTCGTGTCACCTTCGAACAGAGCACTGTATATCACATCAATTGGTTGGGTTAATAGTTTGACTTTAGGAGCTGTACTCATGTCTCTAAATTTATCTCCACCGACGTTAAGCTTCCAGTTCCTATGGAGCCTCTATCGATGCCTCCTGTGTCGCAGAGATGTCCCAGTTTATTGAGTCTATGCTGCCTACATTCAGTCACCATTCACCTTTATGCTCTTGTTCGAAGGAAGTTGAAGCATGAGTTGGCCATTCCTCAATTTTCTTGACTTTGCATGTTGGCCATTCCGAGTACTGGTACTGGTTCGAGCAAATTATGATCGAGTCCTTCCACATTATACAGCTTTGTTGAGTACCTCATGTTGGATGATGGGGGATTCCTTAATGCCCTCCTTCCACTGGATTCCATCCCATCAACTTCAGATCATTTATTCTGGGATAGGAGTCTAGAGTCCTTTAAGTGCCTTGAGACTTACAGTATTCAGTGGTAGGTTCTCTTGCCATCGACAGTTTTTAGGAATACATCAATGTCCCCTGATAGATGGATTCTTTCAAGTGTTCAACCTCAACACATTTAATCGCACTTGTTAGATTGCACTCTAGTACCTTGATTCCCATTTTCATTATCGGTGGGTGATCTCGCATCTATTAACAATATACATCAATGACCGATAATCAGACAATGGACTACTATGTTCGACCTCGACACCTCTATTCACATAGTAGGACATGTACTTGTAGCGGGTTGTGTAGAAGACTTTCCAGATTGGTGGCATTTCTAATATGCTACCTCCTTGATCATGCCAGTGTTCATGAGATTTCATCCCTCGTGACTTGATTCTATTGTATGTCAGATATCTTCAGCTTTCATGGAGATCTTGGTCCTTTGTACATCTTCATCATGGAGATTCGGATTTATCTATATTATATGTGGTGATGACCACACATGTCATATTTTGTATCATGCATATTCATGGCCATTGTACTCTTATGCATCCGAGACTGCTATATCTACTTGCAGTTATGTCAAGAGTTTGATTATTGTATTATATTGTTGGATGGCTGGTTCTTCCACCTGGTTCTTCATCACTCCACTTCTAGGATGGACTTATAATGTATTTCGGCCATCGTATCACCCCCCTGACCTCACACATTAGGGGGCATCTGTTACAGCTTATTTGACCACACATGGTGGATCACACCTTTATGGCCTTCCCTGTCCCTCTGTAGAATCTTTGAACCCCGTGGACCATTTTTGTACCTTTGATGTTTCCAAGATCATCCCTAAAAACATGCATTATTTGCTATACGTGACTTTTAAACCTATTCTCATGTATATACACAAATATGACCCTCAAACTCGTGTACATCGAGATGTGTGCAAAAGGCCAAATAGTTTTGGAGTTTTCCTTGATGTGGATCCAAGTCACTTGTCTCTTGGCCTTCCATATTCCTTAAGATCGCTTGGATTTGACATTCCATTACCCCATTGAAGCACTATATAAGGAACCCTTTGGATACATTGAAGGGAGAGGAATTGAAGAGAAAGAAAACTATAGTCCATTGTTGGCGGAGCTTATACTTGAGTCTGCGTCCCTTTGTCCCTTGGAGAACTTTGTGTTCTTCCCAAGCTTGTCTTTTTCTTGTGATATTCCTATTGAGAGATGGAATATTGAAGTGGTGGAGGCCCAGGTGGAGGACTCAGTTTCTTCGGTTTGCAGACGTGTCGACAAAGGTTGTCACTATTGTAATCTCTGATTTATATTAATAGAAATATCTTTTCCTATCCAATAATGTGTATTTAAATGAGTATTGAATCCATGGATGCTTTTAAATGCTTATATGTTATTGATTATATATGCTAGAGTAGGTCTAACACAATTATATATCATGTTTGTCTTGTTTGTTGAATATTGAGAGAGCAAATTGCTAATACAAGCGAGATTGGAAAAGCTATACGGGGATCTACATCAACCATCCAGAATAAGGTATGTTTTGAGATCCTTTAGTGTTAGATGTTTGGTTTCTCTTGCATATGGGAAAGGATTGATTTATGTGGTTACTTTGTTTGTTGTGGTACCCCAAGCTATAGGAAGTTTTCTCTGTAACAAGATTAAAGTACTCATAAAACCACATATGAAATATAATGTGACACAGCTTGAAGGAAAAAATGAACCTATGAATTTCTCGCATTCAGTTTTAGGAAATTGCTTTTAGAACAAAAACCAGGAAATTATCAAGCAGAAGAGGCCAACAGTGAATCAGATGAACAGTATGATCTCCTTTAGTTTTCGCAAACTGACAATATTGATTGTAATATAGTTAAGTTAGTTTCTGTTTCAGAAAATAGAACTAGTGCTTTAGAAGTAGGAAATAGGTTTTGGATATTATATTTTGATGGTTCGAAAACTCAAGAAGGATCAGGGTCCGGTTGTGTAGTAATTGATCCAGAAAAAAATAAACACTTTTTATCTTGTAGATTAGAATTTGAATGCATGAATAATACAGCTGAGTATCAAGCATTGATTCAAGGATTAAAAAAGGCAACTGAGTTTAAAGTTAGGAATTTAAAAGTCTTTGGAGACCCTGAAATAATTGTAAAATAGGTCCACAATATCCTCATTTAAAAGGGTATCAAAATGAAGTTTGGGGACTCATAACAAATTTTGATGCTTTTGATATTAATTCTATTCCTAGACTAAAAAATGCAGCAGCAGATTTATTAGCTAACTCCCCTGCAAGATTAGTGCCTACGAATAACAAATGTTCAATTGAATTGATTCTCAGTCCATCCGTACCTAATAATGCCACTAATTTGAGAGTATTTTATGATGACCAATAGATTTTGGAATTCTTAACCAATGAAGAAACTTTTAAAGATGCAGTTATTGATGATGAGGAACACCAAGTGAATATTCAAAATGGTAATTTCATACCAAAAGGGGTAAGGCCATTAGAGGGGATGTTTGATCTAAATAACAAATTCTGAAGGCCACTGAATGTCAAAACACAGCTCATCAATGCCGTATGAGCTGATCAATATGGGAACAAAAGTTGAACCCAAGTATGTCAACTTGCGAAAATGTTGTTCTCTGGGTGAAAGAAGTAAGATCATCAATTTATTTCAACAGTATAAGGATGTATTTGCTTGGACTTATGATTATTTGAAGACGTATGACACTCGCATAATCCAACACATTATTCCTATTAAAGCGGGTGTAAAACCTTTCCAGCGGAAGCTTCGGAAGATGCATCCTAAGCTGGAACCCCCGATTCAAAGTGAAGTGAAGAAATTAATTGATGTTAAGATTATTTTCAAGGTTAGACACTTGAAATAGGTAGCGAGCTTGGTACCAGTTAGAAAAAATTATGGAGAAATAAGACTATGTGTGTATTCTAGAAATCTGAATCATGCTTCAAACGAAGACAATTATCCACTCCCTCCAATGGAGCATATTTTGAAAATGGTGTCAGGCTCCAATTTATTCTCCTTGTTGGATGGGTTTTTAGGCTACAATTAGTTACTAGTAGCAGAACAAGATAGGCTAAAAACTACATTTTGTACAAAATGGGGAACCTTTTCCTATAGGAGAATTCCCTTTGACTTAATTAATGTTGAAGCTACTTTCCAAAGGACCATGGACATAGATTTTCGGGG
This sequence comes from Pseudotsuga menziesii, assembly GCA_001517045.1. NCBI lineage: Eukaryota > Viridiplantae > Streptophyta > Pinopsida > Pinales > Pinaceae > Pseudotsuga > Pseudotsuga menziesii. Next base: position 218,301 of record LPNX011139076.1, read on the forward strand.
ACTGATAGGTCGTAGTGTGATGGTCTACTTGGATGATGTAACAGTATTTTCAAAGAAAAGAGAAAAACATCCGTATCATTTAAAACAGATTTTTGAGCGTTGTCGGAAATACGATATCTCATGGAATCCCAAGAAATGTGTTTTCGAAGTGCTAGAAGGAAAGCTATTGGGTCATGTCATTTCTAAAAGGGGAATCTCCATCGACCCAGAAAGGATTGAAGCTATCGCGCAGATCCCCTTGCCCCACAATAAGAAGGGTATGCAATCATTCATGGGGACCATTAATTTCATGCGAAGGTTTGTGCCTGATTTTGCACAAATAGTCAAACCTTTGCAGTAGATGGTTAAGCAAAATGTGAATTTTAAATGGACTAACATAGAGACGAATGCATTTACTAAGATCAAAAAAGTAGTAGCCCATGCACCTTCACTTAGAAGTCCTAATTTTGATAAAGATTTCATATTGTACACTTTTGCTTCTGATAATACACTTGCGGTGGTGCTAACGCAAAAGGAGGAAGGGGGAGGTGAATTCCCTATTTCATTTATGAGCACTGGTCTGCAAAATGTTGAATTGAACTACCCTGCCATAGAAAAGTAAGTGTACACAGTATTTAAAGCGGTAAATAAATTCAGGCCATATATACGTAAGAATTGGACTAAGGTGGTTGTTCCTCACCCAACGATCCGAAGCCTCTTCGTCCAAAAAGAGTTGGGCGAGAGAAGAGGGAATCGGGTTACGGCTCTACAAGAATATGATTTAGAGTTTAAGCCAACAACCATTATTAAAGGAAAATGACTTTGCAAGCTAATGGCTGAAATTCAAAATGGTGAGGAAAATGATTGTGAAAATGAGCCCGAACTTCATATGATCGACATGTGTCCCATTTTTACAGCTCCAGAATCATGGTATAGAGACTTGATACATTATCTACAGCAAGGTTATTTGCCGAAACATTGGAGTTCAAATCAAAGAAGAGAACTACGGTTGAAATCAACATCCTATCAAGTAATTGATGGAGTTCTTTTTAGAAAAAACTACGATGGAGTTTTTCTGAGATGTTTAGAACATGAAGATGCAGATAAAGTGGTTAAAGAATTGCATGATGATCCTACTGGGGGGCATTATTCAAGAGATACCATTGCCCATAAGATATTAAGGGAAGGGTACTATTTTCTAACCTTGTTCAAAGATGCACATGCATATGTAAGGAAATCTGATACATGCCAGTGAAGTGGAGGAAGACTTGTTAAAGCGGTTGGGCCATTATAACCAGTTGTGGTTCTGGAACCATTTGAACAGTGGGGAATTGATTTATTGGAGAAATTAATACTAATTCTTCAATTCAGCACAAGTACATCCTTACAGCTACCGATTACTTCACCAGATGGGTAGAGGCCATTCCACTACGGAGAGTTAATGAAGACGTAGTCATTGATTTCTTGCAAGAACATATTATGACCAGGTTGGGTTCCAATTTCCCTAGTTTTTGACAATGCATCTTACTTTTAATCAATTAAACTTATAGAATTTGCTAATGATATGGGAATGAAGTTACATTATTTGGCTAATTATTATCCACAAAGTAATGGATTAGCGAAATCTACCAACAAAAATCTCATTAGAATTTTGAAGAAAATCATCATAGAAAACCAAAGAGGTTGGAATATAGCTCTCCCAAATGCACTCTGGGATGATAGAGTCACACCAAATAATTCCTTAGGTGTATCACTTTACTATCTAGTTTATGAAAAAGAAGCCATTTTTCCACCAAACATTTTACTCTTGGCCTCCCAATTAGCCCAAGCTTCAAGAGGATCCAGTAGTGAATTTTTACAAGTCAGAATCAATACCTTGCTCAAGTTAGAAGAGTCTAGGCTCAAAGCTAAAGAAAGATTTAAACACCAGTAGGAGATTGTAAAGAGATGGTTTGACAAGCGTAAGTATGGAGATAAGTGTTTCGAAGTAGGAGATTTATTCCTCAAATGGGATCACCCGCATGATGAAAAGGGTAAGCACACTAAGTTTCAACATCTCTGGGTAGGCCCATTTCTGATTATTGCAAAGTTAGGATCCTCAATGTATAAACTTCAGGATTTGTAGGGGTGGGAAGAGAATATGCCAGTTAATGGTTTGGTTCTCAAACCTTATTTTACTTGATGCTTTTGATTTTCTTTTTTGTACATAAATAAACTTTTTGTTTGATTTCTTTAGTTAATTTTCTTTTCTTTCTGCTAATTTTCTTTATTCTACTTCATTGTTGTTTTTTATATGCTTTAATCTAGTTTATTTTAAATAAACCAACTCAGCAGTTGGTGTTGGAATTCATAGGGATTTGAAAAAAATGCTAATATTTTAAACCAGTAATTTCTTATTGGATGTTATCTGTGTGAGAATTTATTATTACAAAGGTTCTTTAATTTGATAGGCTTTGAAAGGAAAGCTATTTTCAGAGCACATTGAGGTCATGTTTTAAACCCTTTAAATAACCAAGGTAGGAGAAGTCTGGAGTACTATTTTGTGGCTCCATCCATTTCACCATAAATATCTATCCTAGGAAGATTGCAGCCAAGGATCCACGGAAATGAAGCAAGACAGATAGGTGTATGGTATTCAAAATAATCCCATGCCACAAATTAAATCCAAAAGTCTCAAAGAGTCAAAATTTCCCAGAAAGAAGAGACATCTCAGAAAGATATAATGAAGCATAAATCAGTGAATAATAGGATTGCTCAAAGGTTCTTCTCCATCCTTGAGCTGAAACAAAATATCACTCACACAAAAGGACACCATGGATGGAAGAACCTAAATAAAATCTCAAATGTAAAAGGAGCAATCCGAGAAGACTCAACAGAAAAAAGTTTGAAAGAATCAAAAAAATGCAAAAGGCATGGGAAAAAAGAACAAATAAATATACCTGTCCTAATCATGTTCCAATCATGTGGTGTCTCAGCCAAAAGAAACCAAATGCATAGGTAAATGAATCTCATATCTTTGTGTTACGGAGAGAAATTCCTATGGCTTGGGGTACCACAACAGACAGCTAGACTCCAGAAATCAATCTTCTCCAATATGCAATAGAAATAAACAATC